>JACWST010000006.1:0-16934 GCA_014850475.1 Cryphonectria naterciae
GGGGGGGGGGGGGGGGGGGGGTGGGGGGGGGGGGGGGGGGGGGGGGGGGGGGGGGGGGGGGGGGGGGGGCCTGATCGTTCGCTGGGTGATCCACGACGTGTGGAACAGAGATGAGGGTTGGGGACGAGAATTTCTTTGAACAAGAATGGGTAAACAAGTTCTTGTCTACTCTGCGGTGGCGAGGAAGGGGCTTGGAGGGTGGGAACGAGCTCTGGAGGGGAAGGCGCAGGGTGGTGGTGGTTGGTTGCGGAACAGAGAGGACTTGTCGTGCAAGTGGGATCCGATGGGAAAAAGTTCGGTCGAGAGTAAGGAAGAGACGGCACTACTCAATCAAGCAAGCAGGCTCGAGGCGGGGCTGGTAATTGCAACGGTGCCTTCGTTGTTGCGTCTGGTGAGATTGTACGGAGAGAGCGCCTGAAGGTACTCAGCAGAGGTTTGCGCCAGGCAAAAAAACAAACAAGTGTACGATTTGGTTGAGGCGCCAAATGGTGGGATCGCAATGGGAGTTTTGGGCGGTTTCAAGAAATCAAGACGAAGGGTCCCCGTCGCAGCGCAAGACAATTACGGTCCAGCGGTTGGTTTGTGCTGCCTGCCACTAGACTGCCTGCTGCCCCGCGTGCCTTTCTACGGTCTACCGTACACCGTAGTATGTACTGTACTGTACTGTACTGTACATAGTAAGGCGTCATGTGGTGCACTGGCCACCAGCCAGGTTTGTCTCTGCTTATGTAAGGTACTGACTGTGTGGAGCTTCCCGACGACTGTTTTGTCTGCCGGCTGTGGCTGCTGCTGCTTTGTTGTGTGTGTTTGCTCTTCTCTCCCTCTCAGGTCAAAAAGTCAGAATGACCTTCCACCTTGCGAGCTCTTTGTGTTGAGCTCAACCGCCACCTGTTGCTTTTCTCTACCTGTCAATGCTCTGTATCACTCTTCTAGTTCTCTGTTCTGCAGCCTACAAACTGCATTTTCTTCCTCTTCTCATCATGTCTCTCTTTGATGGAATATATCCCCCTCCTCTCCTTCTTTCAGTCTTCTCATGATACTGCGGAGCGGAGTGAACTTGCTAGGAATAAATCACTGTTTTTCTTCCAAAGTTCCAGACCATCGCACTGTATACTGACTGACTGCATTGTTGTCCTGACCAATCGCTCCTAGCCCAGTTTGTGCTTCTGCTTCATAGAGAACAATCAAGCTCCACCTCTTTCATACTTTTGCGCCCTCACAAGGTACCGGATATCGTCAAGCTTCACTGCTGGTCTTCTTTGTGCTGTTCGGAAACGGACGTCGTGCTGAGGACCCATCTAGCTATTCCTTTAGTTGACAAACAAAGCCGCCTCGTGCGTCTTGGTCGCACCCATGGAGTCTTCCATGGCCCATGAGGGCCATATAAGCCATACCAGCACTTCAAGTGCAAACTCACCCCCCCCCCCCCCACCCAAAAAACGCGTGGTACACATTGTCAAATTCGATTTATATGGGAGACGAAGTGAAAGTGCACACCAGAGCGATGACGCCGACGACGACGACGACGACGACGACGACGACGACGACAAACGAGTAAGCTGAGACTGCAAACCGAAGGGCAAGCGAAACAATTACTCCTCCTCCCCAAGATTAATCGACTAGCTGGTCCTCAAGCCCGGAGCACGGCTTGAAGCAGCCATGGCGATCATCACTCAGCTACAGACTAGCCTCCGGCGGCGAGACGATGGAGGCATCATCGTGCCCAACGTGCGCCCCACGGGCATCGAGCTCTCGCCTGACCCCAAGTGGCGAGACTGGCGTTTGAGGGAGCAGAGACCAGAGCTCAGGCAGACGTATCCCTCGATGCACCCGCCTATCGCCCCTCAGATGGCCTACCGTGCCCAGCTACTGATAGACGAGTATAAGCGGGAAGAGAAGATCAAGGATCCAATGTTCAGCCCTCGATCACTTGACGACCTCGCCGGATATAGCCCCGCGAGGCTGCGATTCCGCCTCCTTGCAGAAACCCACCAGAGGGTGAGCACAATTGTCCGTGAGACTCATCCTAGGAAGCCTATACGCGAGGGAGATTACGACAAGCTGCCTGCCTTCTGGTTCGAGGAGATGTCCTCCAGCCTCTTCGCCAGGATCTGGGACTTTGCTGCAGCGACTTTTGGTCATGCTGATTTTTCCGAACAGCTGGAGCAGAGGGACTGGACCCGCGACATGTTGCGACATCTTCCGGCCAACTTCGTCCGGTGCGCATCTGTGGTCGCAAGAGGCGACCCCTACAGGAAGCCCAAGACCGGACCAAAAGGCTACAACGATCACGGCTACGAATTCCTCTTCCTGTCCAAGGACGACCGCGTGTACCTGTGCACTGCTGTCATTGCGAAATTGCTGCAAGAGCAGTGCTTTGACTCTCTGCTCTTCGGCGCGACGCCGCAGGAGCAAGCCGCTCTGGAGCTCCTCGATCGCACCACCGACGGGACCACTGACGGTACGCTGTGTCCTCCCCCTGCGCTGCTGCTATGCTACTTTCTTCTGACATCTGACACATTGTCACAACAACAGGCTACGCCAGGAAATTTGCTCGGTACAACCCGATCCACGATTACCTCAGGGATGAGCTGTACGCCGCCGATTTCTGGCCGGAGGTCGACCGTGTCACCGCTGGCATCCTCAGCCTGCTCCTCCCGCTGATCAACATGATCGGTCCCTTGTGCCCTACTGCGCCGTGGCCACCACTGACAGAAGTGCACCAAAAGTTGCACAACATCGTCGCTGAGGCGGCCTATCTGAGTAACGGAGACAAATTCTCGAGGTCCTGCTTCTGGATCGACTTTCCGCAGCCTGGCCAGCTGTGGGATCTCCGCCAGGAACACGTCACCGACATCTCGTGGAAGGCGTCCAGTCAGGCAGCCCAGGCTCACGACAACCACGTCCTCGAAGAGTCAGATGAGATGAAGAAGTGGATTACCGAGAGAGATGCAGCATTCCGGAAGGCCAATCTGCCTGACCCGTTGGACGATCCGCAGTCGGCTGTCCAATATGAGCTTCGTAATCCCAAGCCACATCGTAAAATCCGGCGTACTGCCAAGGTCCAAATCAGTCTTTTCCCGTTCGTTGAGCGTTACTTTCCCTTCCGGCAGAACGTGGCCAACGGCAGTGGAAGGAACACTGGTGATGAGACCACGGTTGTCCAGAAGGCACAGGTGGTGTATTATGCCGGCGACGACTCGGACGAGATGGAGCAATGGGAGGACTACACCTTGCAGCAACACCTCCAAGCCTGGGAAACTATCGTCAAGACGGGTACCTCGACTAGGCCGTTCACAGACCACCTAGTAGCTTTCTTCTGGTCGGCCCTGTGGTGGTTGTGGCTGGGCGGCTGCGCCTTGTTTGTTTTGCACTTTATTCTCCCAAGCTATTCCAGCATCCCCGGGGGTCTTGCGTCCAACTTCAGGAGCTCATCTGTCTTTTCATCGACGTGGTCATGGCTTCCACCAGTATCTTCCAACACTATCAATTCCGAACCCGTGACGATGGCTCTGGCGGCCGAGAAAAATTGCGAGCGAGCAACAGAGGGAACAGGGACCCCTGATCCCGTAGAGACAATCACTTACACGATCAAGAAAGCAGGAAAGGCCACGTCTCAGGAATCCAGTTCCAGCGAAGCTGCCAAAAAGGATGCCACGGTGAAAGGGACCGAGAAGACGGGCACTCACGAGAGTAAGAATACGAGGAAAGCGGAGTCTCAGGGGGCCTCCTCCAGTAGAAACACCAAAAAAGATGCTACGGTGAAAGGAGCCGACGAGAAAGACACTCACGAGACTAAGAAGAAAGCGAAGTCTCAGGGGGCCTCCAGCAGAAACACCAAAAAAGATACTACGGTGAAAGGCGCCGAGGGGGAAAACACTCGCGAGAGTAAGACGAGAAAAGCGGGGTCTAAGGAGACCTTCTCCAGCAAAGACACCAAAAGAAATGCCAAAAAGAAAGACGACACTAAGACGGTTACTCGCAAGAGTACGAAGAGTGCGACTAGCACAGCCACATCGCAGGGAAAGCCTCGTACATATGCACCCAAGGCTGCCACGGAGACACGGACTGATACGACAACACGCACAGAAACGGAGACAAGGACGAGGACCAGAAAGTCGAGCAACACCATGAATAGGGACGGCGATGAAGATGCCGCGCTCAAGGAGCCTAAGACGATCACTCGCAAGGGGACGAGAACACAGACAGTTGAGTCTGAGGATGTCACTACTCAGTATGTGACAGATCAATACGCAGGGTCAGAATATACTGTCACAAGCCACGGGAGGACAAGGACAACAGTCTTGGCTTCCAGTACCCCGACCCAGGGCAGTGGCTTGAACGCCTGGTTAAGAAAGCCATGGGATCGTATCACCAACTGGCGAGGGGATCGCAATGACGACCCTGTGCAAGATGGTGCAGAGGATACTGTGAAATCAGAGCACACTATCACAAGCCAGGGAAAGACAAGCACAACAACCTTGGCTTCCAGCACCTCGACCCAGGGCAGTGGCTTCAAGACCTGGCTCAAAAAGCCATGGGATCGTATCACCAACTGGCAAGGAGAACACAATCACGATGCAGAGTACATCGTGGACGAACAACCTATGCATCGTGGTCAAAATGAAGACAGCCCCAATGCAATGGATGAGATGCTGGTAGGCACGCGTCGGCTCTCGGATCAGCTGGCCGGATTCGTGTTCGATAAAGTGGAGGTTAGCACCAGCCAAGACAAAGATGGCCGCGATATTGTGGTTGAACAGGATGTCAAGGCTGTACCTGGGAGCGTTGACCTTCACGACTTGCTGGCGTATCTAAGCTCTGGTAGTTCCACATTCCACGACTTCTTTCGCAAGTACTCAGAGAAGCACGGTAGTGGCGCGCTCAGGAAGGGCTTGTTCCTCATAAGCAACCTGTTGCGCGGGGACATCAAGACGCGCGAGGATGCAATGAAAGCTGTGGAGGGAAGCGCGACTCTTCTAAACTTCTGGCGTGGCTATCGCCGCAATATCAAGGCGGACGAGGTTGTCGTCGAGTCAACCAACAAGGACAAGAAGACGTCGAGGACAAAGGCCGCGAGTGGGGTGAAGGCCGTGCCCGACGCGACGGCTGGTGGTGAGCACACCAGTGTCACCATGGCTGTGCTGAGCGATATCACCGTTGAGGAATATGTGCAGGAAGTATTAGCTCCGAGTGAGACGAGCGGGGGCCACTGGACGGTGTCGGAGTTCTTCGGGATCAACTACAACTGTACCATCAACAACAATGGGGAGGCTACTTGTTTCCAGACGGTGGTGATGCCAGAGGCGACGGCGACTGGATGACCAGTGGGGGGACATGCAACCTTTTTTTCTCTTGCTGTCTTGCTTTTTTTTGTCCTGTGGTTTGCTTGCTTGTTGATGATCTTTTACTATTACAATGTTCGACTTCGTGGTTGGCTCATGTTTTCTACCTCTTCTTCCACAGTCATAGATTCGGAATATCATTACCTTCACCAGCTCCACTCAACCTGTGGCCCAGTCGGGCTGCTGTATTTGTCTTGAGGGTTTGGCTCATGTGTTATTATTATTGCTTCAAAGACTTCGTAGCCGCAAGAATTATGCATATCCTCTGAGGCAAGGCCGCCACGTTACTATGCATACATATATAAGGACCATCTTGTCGGTCAGACCTCAGCCTCCGCTTTCCCTTTGCATCAATGAATTCTCAGCAGCTGCAGATAATTATGAAATACACACTGTAGTAATGTTCTTGCGTAACATCAGTCTGGACCGCTATGACGGAGGGAAGGCCAATAGGGGAGGTCCGTACTTATGTTGGAGGATACAGGAACCTAGTTCGGGGGATGGGTCGCCCAAGTTGGTAAGCAATTCAAGTTGTTCTCTTTCCCTTGATAGGTCGGGTATGTATGCAGCTGAGGTGGCAGCACGTTGGGCTGTTCAGATCCTTCGCTCCTCGACCATTCCCATTTTGTGTGTTGCACGACGATGAGAAAGTCCATCTAGAAGTTGTCGCTGTATGTAATGATGCAAAACTCTGCCTCTTCTCAGCTTCTCGAAGGCGATCGGTGAACGGCACATACATCACTTGGCTCCTCCCAATCAAGGACCCGTCCTCATGAACAGGTTCGACGGCAGCACAGTGTCCCCCAGCAGCTCCCTATCCACCTCGTACTCAATCTCCCCCACGGCCTCGAACCCGAGCTGCTTGTATACCCACCGCCCCATCACCGAGGCCTCCGTCATCGCCTCCAGCCCGCCCCGCCTCGACGCCTCGTCCAGCCCCCACCGCACGAGCTTGCTCGCGATCCCCCGCCGCTGGAAGTCCGGGTCGACGGCGCACAGGTCCAGCACAAAGACAGCAGGTACCTCGTCCCCTTCCTTGGCCCGCACGGCTGCCACGCGCGGCCTCATGAGCGAGGCCCAGATCTGCCGCGCCAGCCGCGCCGCCTTCTCGTCCGGGAACGTGTCGTCTGCAGCCCCGAGCTCCGTAGACGGCGGGTTCCCCCACCCGGGCGCGAACGAGAGCTGCGCCCAGGTCGCGACGCCGACGATGCGCTCGCCTCCTCCCCCAGGCTGGTCTGGATCGGGCACCGTGGCTTTCAGGAAGACGGTGCTGGGGTGGCCGGCGCTGGTGGGGGTGGTGGCCTGCCAGCGCTGCACGATGCGGTTGGCGTTGGCTTGGCGGCCAGATTCCGTGTCCCAGCCTGGGCTGATGGCCTTCCAGAGGGCGTCTTGGATCTGGTCTCCGAAGGACCTGGCGCAGACGTTGAAGAAGGGTAGGAAATCTGAGGCGTCCTGGACGGGGGAGATGGTTATGGGGCTTGCGTCTGTTGGTGGTGCAGACGACATTTTGGGCTGATGGCGGGGGTTTGGCCCAGCTTTTGAACTGAAAGGTGAAGAGGAGTACAGTAGCAGGTCGGCCTGATGAGGTGTGTAATAGCTCTGGTGGTAGTAAACGGGAGAGAATCGTGAATAAGTAAGAGCGGTCGTGCGTAGTAGAAGGAAGAAGAAAAGAGTTGTACATCCCCGCATGTCGAAACGAATAGGGATCCACTCAACGCGGCGAAATCGTCAAGCCCAGACTGCATTGAGTGGTCCAGGATTCTACCGGCATACCAACACACATCTAGGATAGAACAGTACGAATAAAATAACCCTTGCACTCATAATGAATACGAGATGATAAGACGGATGGACAAAGAACCGAGTTGCCATCTGCAAGCTCTGTTCAGGTTTCGGTTCGCGATGTATGCGCTCGAGAAAGGAACGGGAATTGGGAGTGTGTATAGTCTGGACGAGGAAGGGGGGGGGGGGGGAAAGAGGCTCATTTTTTGTTGAAATCTGTCGTTGTTGTACGTCTAATGAAAAAAGACATTGACGTGATACTTTCTAGATAGATATCACACAAAAGATCTCTCTCTCTCTCTCTCTCTCTTGCTTTCTCCCTCCCTATCGGTTCATGTGCTCAATGCGAATGCCCACGGCCCGCCTGTGAGCCTCCAGCTCTTCCACCTTGGCCAGCTGCATCACAGCCTCGCCGACGTTGCGCAGGCCCTCAGCTGTCAGGTTGGAGCTGGTAATGTGCTTGACAAAAGACCCGAGGTTGACGCCCGAGTACTGCTTGGCGTAGCCGTATGTTGCTGCACCCAGAATGACGTTAGTAAATCTGTGTATGGATTCATGGTGGCAGAGTTGTTTTGAACTTACGCAGAGAGTGATTTACCCCAGCAGAGTAGTCACCCACGCTCTCGGGCGTCCACTGCCCGATGAACACGCTTCCCGCGTTCATGACCGTCTCGGCCACCTTCTCCGCGTCGCGCAGCTGGAGGATCAGGTGCTCCGGCGCATACTCGTTGCTCACGCGCATGGCCTCCTCGATGGTCTCGACCTGGATCGTCACAGAGTGCGCAATCGCGCCGCGCACAATCTCCACCCGTGGCAGCGCCATGGCCTGGCTGTGCAGCTCGTCCTCGATGGCCTGCAGCTCCTTCTCGCCCAGGTCGACGGCGATGAGGATCACCTGGCTGTCGACGCCGTGCTCCGCCTGCGACAGCAGGTCAGATGCGACAAACGCCGGGTTTGCCTCGCGGTCCGCAATGACCAGGACCTCGGACGGGCCCGCCGGCATGTCAATGCTGACCCCGGCGTTGGTGTCGTTGCTGACATACATCTTGCCCGCCGTCACAAACTGGTTGCCGGGCCCCAGGATCTTGTCCACCTTGGTCACGCTCTCGGTACCATAGGCCATCGCCGCCACGGCCTGCGCACCACCGGCCAGCACGATGCTCTCGGCGCCGACCTTGTGCGCCACATAGACGATCTCAGGCGTCACGCTGCCGTCGGAGCGGGGCGGCGAGGCGAGCACGATCTTCTTGCAGCCAGCCACCATGGCGGGGACACCGAGCATGAGGGCTGTGGAGGGGAGGACAGCCGTGCCGCCGGGAACATAGAGACCGACGCGCTCGATAGGCCGGGAGAAGCGGCTGCAGATGACACCGGGCATCGTCTCCACACGGAGAGGCTTCTCTTCCTTCTGGGCGGCGTGGAATCTCCTGATGTTCTCAAACGAGATGTCGATGGCCTTGATGGTCTCCTGAGGCAGCTGCATGAGCGACTCGGGAAAGGGGGCCCTGAGGACGGGCGAGGTGAGAGAGGTGGCCTTCTCGAACTTGTGGGTATAGGACAGGAGGGCTTTGTCGCCGTTCTTCTTGACGTCGTCGATGATGGGCACAACGATCTTCATGATCGAGTCGGCGGATTTCTGCGACGGCCGGTTCAGCACCTGCTCCAGCTGCGCCTGGTCGAGTTGGGACACATCGTAGCGCTTCATGGCGATCCTGCCAGACGCAGGCACTGGCGCCGAGGCCGCTGGTGCAGTCACGGCTGCGGTTGTGGTGCCGTTGACAGGCTGGATGCCCTCCTTCTCGGCCCACTTGCCCTTGGCGTCTCCCTGGCGCCTCTTGACCTTCCAGCTCTTGGCGTCAAGGCTCCTCTCGATGTCCGCAAGGCTGACACCTGCGCCGACGGCCTTGGTGAGGGCAAAGTAGATCAGGTCCGCTGCCTCAAAGGCGACGTCTTGTGGCGACCTGGCGTCGCATAGCTCCTCTGCCTCCTCCATGATCTTGGCCCGCAAGAGCTTCTCGTCAGAAAACAGACGCGCCGTGTAGGACCCCTGCGGCGCAGATTCCTTTCTCGACCTGAGAGTCTGCTCCAGCTTCGGGATACCCTTCAGCTCTCCGAAGCAGCCGAACTGATCCAGGTGACAGAATTGTCCTGTCTGTCTGACCACGAATCTCAAGGCGTCACTGTCGCAGTCCAGCGATATCCTGACCAGTTCCTGCGTATCGCCCGAGGTTGCGCCTTTGTACCACAGACCACGCTTCCTGCTCTGGTACACGCCCGTCTGCGTCCTGAGGGCCTCTCTGACACTTTCCTCGCTGCTGTAGACGAGCCCGAGGGCGATGCCGTTCTCATCACAGACGACAGTCGGGATGAGGCTGTCTGGCCTGTCTGAACGCCATGTCGAGCACAGGATCTTGGAGACTGACAGCTTCCCGTTGGTCGCCTCTGCCGTAGTAAGGCCGGTCGAGGGGAGGATGGGGATAGCACCCAACCGAGCGGCAACGTCCACGAATTGCTCCAATGGCGCCCCTGGGATGGGTCTGACCAAGAGATTCTTCACCTTCTTGGACTTGGCCTCCTCCAGAAGCTGGTTGACCTCCCCGCTCTGTGAGTGGTCAAAGTCGGTGATGAGCAGACCATGCTCGGCAGCGGAGCTCAAGGCACCCGCCGTCGTCTTGCTGACGACCGGTGCGACCCTGGACCCATACTCTGTATATTCAGAGAGCTGCGCAGGCCTCACAAAGACCCTTCGTGCGCCGGCGTCAAGGAGGGCCAGGACGTCATCCTTGGACACGAGCTGCGTCACGTCCAGGAAGGCCTGGGAATCGACGTTGTGCTGGGCGAGGAAGCGTTGGGTCTGCTCGAGGTTTTCCTGGGTGACCTGGAGGAAGACAGTGCCCAGGCAGCTGATCTCTTCTCGGCTCAGACCGTCTGCACCAGCCAGCCCGGGTGGGATCGCAACGCTCACCAGGAATGGGAGGGGAAGCGTTGTCTCCATGGTGGGTGTGCTCTCTAGACTTGGATGATGCTCGATTCACGATATCGGAGGGGGGAGGGGGAGGTATGAATCAACGAAAGAGAAAAGATACCTCCTCTTCTTTGACTTGAGAGAATATCAGAGAGTCAGTCATATATAGCAAGCAGTCAGTAAGTGACCCGTTAAAAATCACACCACCCAAGTGTTGAACGTGTCGATGAGTCTTGACTTGAATACACGGGTCTAAGAAAGTGGCACTGGAAATCGAAAAAGTTCAATTCGCTAGTACGTAACTCGTGCTGGGGCTCCTGGATCGGCGGCTCTACTTACTGTACTTACCCTTGATGCCGCTTTTGGCTGTGTGAGTTGGGAAGTGGCAGCGTCACCGTGGGGCAGTTTTCCTCTTTCTTTTTTTCCCTTGCGGTTTCCAGTCAGTACTGCTTACAGTGCAATCCCCTCCTCGGGTGGGGAACCCTAGCGATCTGCCAGGGGCCTGCAGGGGTTAGCCACAGGTGCAAGGCTACCTACTTACCCAACCTCGCAGGGGTTGGAATAAGGTTTCTAGGCCTCTGCATGCAGGTACGTACTTGCCCAGCAGCAAGCTGGCTCTGTTCCCCGTGGCGGGCAATTGTTTGGCCTTTTCCCGGCGTCTCTAGAGGTGAGCTTTGGCTTTCGAGGTTCCTAGGCGCGACTCTCAACGCCCACCTCAGCTTCGCGACCAGCCTCCATCCATCCAGAATTGGAATCAACCTAGCAATAGACATCTGTAGCCATCTCGATAGCCGCAATCATCATCAGCACGCGACGCCTTTGAGCAGCAACGCGACACCTGCGCTTCCTTCTCTTTGCTCACCCCCCCACGCATCACGTTGCCTCGTCACGAACCTTGACGATGTCTACCGCGGCACCACCGCAGGCAAACGGCGTGCCGTCCTCGCCCGGCGTGTCTCAATCCCAGACCCCCAACAATACCCAGTCGCAGCAGCCCACACAGCCAGCGTCTGATGGGAACACCCAACCAGCTACGAACGGCGTGCCCTCTCAGCCCACCCAGTCCCAATCCCAACCACAAGCATCATCGATACAGCAGCAGGGCCCCACAGCAGCAGGAGGAGGAGGAGGAGGAGGAGCGCAGGCCGCTGGTTCCAACGCGAATGCGAGCTCCGCGCCGAAGCCTCGCGACCAGCGCACCATCGAGCTTCTTCTCAACGCGCAGGGTGTGACTGCCTTCGAGTCTCGCGTGCCTCTCCTTCTTCTCGACTTCGCCTACCGCCACACTGCCTCCGTCCTCTCCGACAGCTTGTACCTTGCTGCAGATCCATACACCACCCACGCCGGTTCCAAGCCCTCTGCAGCATCGGGCGCGGCCTCGTCTGTGCCCGGTACAGGCGGTGATGCGACTGTCAGCGCCAACGCTGTGCGCCTGGCCATCGGCTCACGGCTTGCATATCAATTCCATGGCGGCGGTGGGGCCACTGGAGGCGGCGGCATTAGCAAGGATGCGCTGGCGAATCTCGCGGCCGAGCGGAACAAGATCGCGCTGCCTCGCGTCCCCGCCAACGAATGGGGTGTCAGGCTGCCGAGCGAGCGCTTTGTCATGAACGGCATGGGATGGGGCCTTCGAGACGTCCTGGCCAGGGGTGAGGACGACAGCGAAGACGAGGAGGACGATGATGACGATCAGGAGATGGTGGATGCGATGGAGGTACAGCCGAACGACGAGGACGTCGGCGGCGATGGCGTCGAGGGCGGCACCATGGAGGATGTCTTTGGGGCCGAGAACAACGAGAAGGTCGGCGAGGAGGATGTGGACATGGGAGGGGCAGACTAGAGCTCTGGCCCCATCACCAATGGACATCACTCCGCATTGGCTATGACAAACGGCACGTCTTGGGAGAGTGCATATGTCATGGGCTCGCCGTCACAGGGTGAAGAGGGGATACGCCTTGACCCTATGCAGATGGCTCGGTTCTCAAACGCCTCCTCCGGAGAAGGTTCGGAGAGTATGAGGAACCTCAACGGCACAATGTCTTCCACAGACGTGAGGCATATGTCTCCTCTGGCTCAATCCGCTTGGAATTCAAATATTGGCTCCTCCCATGTCCATGACACACCATCTCACAATGCCACTCATCGCCAGGACTCTATGCACAGGAGTCTCGCGAGTCCGAATAATGGTCCCGCCTCTCGTCCGCAGGATGGATCGCAGCAAACTGGCCATCAGGCAGCCAGCCACCAACAACGGCAGACAAACCAGAGTCAGCCTCCTTTCACCACCCACCACTCGTCGAGCGCCTCCTTGCGAAACAGCGATGGCTTTGATGATCGACGAGCGGCCATACAGACAAATGGACAGCCCCAAAGTAGTCCACTGCATCTGCAGAATGGTTCAGCACCGAACAATATCTCTTCCACCGCCGCCGCTCCTCCAACACAACAATACTACTACGCACCGGGGGCAGAGGCCCACCCCAACACTACCACCACGCCTCACACTGAACCTCACACATCTGTATCCGGAGCCGGAGCCGGGCCCAGACCATCTCCCTTCTACCACCAGCCCAGTCCTCAGCCCAGCGGCAGCCCGGCTCCTCCACAGACCGCGGCCGGGCGCTACGCGTCCATATTCAGACATGCCTTGTCCCAAAATAGCCCACCCGCCGAGCAGCAGCAGCAGCAGCAGCAGCAGCAGCAGCCCCCCGGCTTCGTCCAGACCACCGGACGTAATCCGTTCCGCCGGCCAAGCCCGCCATCGCCTGCCGTGGACAACTCACCCGCCCATCGGCCTGCGCCGTAGCGAGGCATCCCTTTTGGGGCCGGGGGTCTTGTCGACTCTGTTGTCGTTGCAGGGTCTTTTGCGACAAAGTCTGTCGGGACCGGCCCCAAGGTCGACGAGCGTCACGTGGCAGAACTCACCCATTAACATGTGGGTGATTTTAGAGGGGGGGGGGGGGGGGGAGAAAACGGACAGTCCAAGATGCAGAAGAACACTGGAGAGAGAGAGGGGCAGATTCTAGGGACCTTGTTCTTTTCCTCTTCTTCTTCATTGCTTCCGTCACCGCGCGAGCAACCAACCCGGTCTATTCCTACTTTATCCAGCTACTCGACATCGCTCTAATACACAAGTGATAAGCGATGGGATTAGTTTATACAAATTTTCTAATAACCAAAACCAACCAACAAAAACAAATGACAAGAAAATACGCTTTGCTCCTGTCCCGTGATGATATATGATGGTGATGCTTGACCAGAACGCCTTGCTGTTTATATGGAAACCCGCTTGTGTGTGCGCGCGCGTGTTTATGCTCACTGCTCCTCGTCGGCCTCCTTCTCCATGGCGAGATCCATCATGCCCGTGATCAGCTCAGCACTATGATCCTTGACCGCTATACGTGGTGACACCGGCCTAGAGGGCTGTTTCTCCACAGGCGGCGCAAGGGTGTCCGCCTTTCCTTCTTCTCCTTCTCCCTCCTGCTCCTCCTCGAGCCCCTCTTTGTCGCCGTCATCCTTGTCGTTCTCCTCCTCCTCCTCCTCCTCCTCCCTCTCCCCCTCCGGCTCGTCTTCCTCATCATCAGCATCGTCGTCGTCATCCAGGGCGCCCATCATCGACCTCGTCATGCGCTCCTGCTCTTCGTCATAGTCACCGCTGAGGACGCTCCCCTCAGCATAGCCATCATCGTCGTACGATCCCCTCGAGATGTAGCTGGCGCCGAGCCCGTCGCCCTCGACCTCGTCCTCGTCCTCGGCGTACTGGCTCTCCTTGTCCTCCTCCAGCGCAAAGCCGTCTTCCTCGTCCGAGGCCGAGAAGTCGTCCATCTCGAGCGGCTTGTCGCGCCAGTAGGCAAAGTCCGTGTACTCCTCGCCGCCGCCCTTGACGATGGTGGACACGGGCGGGAAGTAGTGGTCAACGACGTCGGTCATACTGACGTAGCTGAGCTTGAGCTTGTTGAGGGACAGCAGGTCCAGGGAGACCTCCGCGTTGCTGTTAATCGTGAAGATGCGCGTCCTGGGCACGTCGACCGTCCGGTAGGAGATTTGGTCTGTCAGCCGGTTCCCGAAACCGGCGTAAAAGGGATGGTAGTCCGACCCGTAGAGCTGGCGGATGTCGCGCAGCGTGGCCATCTTGAACACGTGCGGCTTGCGCAGGTAGATCTCGCGACGCAGGGCGGCCATGGTCCGGTCAGGCGAAAGTATCGTCGGGCCGCGCGGTAGGCGGTAGCCGTCCTGGACGATCCCGGCGAGGTACGCTCTCGTGGTGTCGGCCTGGCCGACGGACCGACTTGTTAGGTACATAATGTTGTATCCGTTCGCGACAATGTCGCTGTAGAGCTTGGCCACGCCCGCGTGTGTCCAGTCCCGGCCGACCATGTTGAATAGTTGACCCAGGGCATCAGACTTGGTGATGGTGCCGTCGATGTCCGAGATGACCACCGGCGTGTCGTGCTTCCACAGGTACATGAATGCGGAGCAGGTCGCCCTGTTCACGGTGAAGCTGAGCGAGTTCTCACCCGGCTTCAGGTCCATCGCCTTGAGCTGGTCGCTGGTCAGACGCAAGGTTTTCGCATAATTCCTATTAGGATCACCTGCGGCCTTGACTCTGCCACCGGATCCTGGCGAGGCAGGTGGTGTCTCTAGACTGCCCTGGCCGACATCTGACTCGGTTCTCCTGTGGACAGGTAGCGCAGATGTGGTTCCTGTGCTGTCGTCGCTATGGTAGCCTGGGTCGGATACTGCGTCAGCGTCGAATGTGCTGAACCGGAGACCGGCCTCCATAGTCTTTCTCATGGCCGCGTCCTTGGCCTCCTCACTGCTGTAGATCCAGAGGTTCCCGTGCTCGTCGATGCCGAACAGCGCTCCAATGTCGTAGTTCCCCTCGAGCTCCTCAGAGAGAACCTTCCTGGCAAGGATCTCGGCCCTGATTGCGTCTTCTTCGCTCTCCTTGAAGCCGGTCATGTCGAGCATCAGATCTCCCGTCTCGGTAACGTGTGTCGGGATGTTGACGGCCTGTAGCCCTCTGGACAGATTCCTGGCCCGTTCCAGCGCCTCCTGTGGGCCCAGAAGCGGTGGACTGATGGACCTATCCTCCAGGACATCGAGGCTCTCGGCACCTTCTTTCAGGTCGGCCTCGCTGGTCTTCTTGCGTGCGGCATGGTGTAGTATATCCTCGCTATGGGGTCGGCCGAGATGGGAAAAGTCGCCTGACTTGGGTCGCCCCCCGTACGAGAACGAGGTCGCGGTTGACGCTGGTGTAATCAGACCTGGCGCTCGACGTTAGCCTTGTCCCGCAGACACAATATTCAGAGCAGGGCAGGGCAGGGCAGAGCAAGGGGGATAACAAACCTGCATCTCGTGGTACTGAGCTCGAGTAAAGCGCCGAGGGAGGAGGCCGAACCGGGCTCGAAGAACGGGGTGTTTCCTTCCCATTGTCGTCGTCGTCCAGGTCGAGCAGGGGTGGATCCTGCAGGAGAGAAGTGGTGGCGGCCCTCCCAGGCGGCAAGGGGGGACTAGACGCAGGAGACACCAAGGGAGAGGTCTGGAGGTTCTGAGGGATGGTGTCGCTCGTCTCGAAGACGAAGAAGGCCTCACCCCCTTCGCCCAACTTCATGGCATAGTCCTGCTTCTTGCCATTGACCCTGAACTCGACCTTCTTCTCGTATGGCCGCAAGAGGGAGAACTTGCCGAAGCGGACATGGAAGGGGGAGCAGGACAGGGTGCCATCAGCCTGCTCCACGACTATTACGTCGATTGCGCCGCTCAGGGTTGCTGGATTTATCGAATTCCATGCCGTCGACACGGAATCTGATATATTGCGCACGTACTGCATCGTGCAGTCTATCGGCGGTGTCGTAAGGGAAGGGGAAAGGGGACGGACGGGAGGGTACGAGAAAAATCAGACCCAAAAGAGAGGAGGGAGGGGGGAAGGGGGGGGATTAGGTTGAGGGATGAGATGGGACGGATGTATGTATGTCTAAGTATGTATGCAGACGAGGTGAAGAGTGCAAGGCTTATGGGGAGGGTGGATGATGATCTATGGGGCGGTGGGTCACTTGACGGCACAGACGTACCGCAGGCAGGCACTGCGCAGGTCCCCAGGTGATGGGCTTCCAGCGTGTCCCAGGGGCCCCGGGGCTGCAGCCACTGCAGAAAACGAAAACCCAACAATTAGGTACCCCTGTCTAGCCCACCCGTTAGTTGCCAGCGGTTTCGATGAGGCTACTGTATATTTTTTTTGATGGTGTTGGGGTAACTCCTGTAAGTGGGTGTATCATAGTATATGCATTATCTAGCGGCAGTTGTACAACGCTTCGGTACCCCCCTCCAGGGCTACGTCTACTGATAAGTCGTATCTCGTCGTATCTCTGTTGGTGTTTTGTCCACCTCTCATTTTCTTTCACATGCCATCTTACGACTCTTTTAATGGGAATGACTAGCTAACCGGGTCGTATTCTCCGTGCCTCGGATATTTGGGGGGGGGGATCGGCTTAGCCTCAGAATCCATGAGTTTGGGGCCCATAGCAGAACAATTACAGGGTACTACCTAGCGCACCCGCTACCTGGAAACTACCGAGCCCACCCGCTGGCCTGCAACACATCACCTGAAGTCAGGCTCTGGGACCAAAATGACCCGAGGTTTTGCTCTAAGAGTCAAGGGCAAGTCAGATCTGTGACAACGGCCCTCTCTTCACTCTCCGGGTGATGTCATTCTGCTAAACAAGCCCCCCCCCCCCCCCCCCCCCCCGGGAGGGGGAAATTCCGAAAAAAAAAAAACAAAAAAAAACCACACAACAAAAACACAAACACCCACACCCGGGGGAAGAAATCACAACAAAGAA
>JACWST010000006.1:16944-52204 GCA_014850475.1 Cryphonectria naterciae
CAGCTTTTTGTACCAAAATTACCCGAGTTTTTGCTTTAATTGTCAAGGGTAATTCTGTTTTTTTTTTTTTTCTCTCTCTTCACCCCCCCGGGTATGTCATTTTTCTAAACAACCCCCCCCCCCCCCCGCGATTGGGAAAGGGAAAATTTTCGAAAGAGAAACGATACACACACACACACACACACAACCCAACAGCCCCGACGCGGGTGGAATATTTTGACACAATGAATGGGCTTTGACCTCTAGAACCCTCGTGTGAGACGTCAGACGTTGACGACGACGGGGGATGAGGACCCATGACCTACACGGTCCTTTGTCTTTGTTGGTGGTCCTCCACCTCCAAAGGGCCCCGACTCGACCCAGTATGCTAATTTGTAAACGGACCCCGGTACTTCTTTGTTGGGCAGCACAGGTTGGGGGGCTCGCGCTTCTAGGAGACAGAGCGTTTCTTGGTGACAGGCGGCTGCTTGCGCCCATGTAAACCAACCCCCAACATTCCCCAGCCAGGGCACACTGCTCACCACTGGTGTTGAGGACCATACTATCTATGTTTGTCTTGCCACAGCTTGAACGTGTTTTGCCTCGAGAGTATGCTTGGTTGTGTGTTAGTTGGACTTTTTCGTTGTGGTTGTGAGTAGCTTTGCTTCCAAAACAGTTCGCTATAATCCTTCCGATAAGCTGGGGGAAGACAACCTCAAGTGAATAGGCCCAACACTTTTGATTATACAGAGTATATAGCAAAACAAGGTCTCGAGCACAAACTTTCGCGGAATGTCTCTCTCTCTTTCTCAAAATAATCGGAAAGCTGAGAGGGGCTAGCGCATACTTAGCCACCTGTCACACAACAACATGGCGCTATGAAGGGGATTCGTCTTACTCTTGTCCAGCAGGAGGCATCCCATCCCGCATTCGCCTCTTCTACAGGCTGACAGCTGATGGGGTTAGAGGCTCAGCAGCCAGCAGGCGCTTCTGCTTCAGTGGGGTTGTTGAATATCGGTGCCGGTGCCCTCGCCCTTTGATGAAACCCGTTTCAATGAATCACACAAAGCCTTGCAGGTGCTCGCACCGTTTTCTCTGCATGGGATTGTAGAAGAGGAAATCATACAACAAGACATCATTGGACAGAAATGTTAGCGGCCATCCCTACCACCGAATTCCAGCATGAGCCCCTCCCGGATCGGACTTGGATCAGATTGCTCAGGATTCACCCTGACCTAGAATACGGCAACCTCGTCTGCACTCTCGAGCACTTTGGACCCAGGTCCCGCCCACCCTATGTCGCTCTATCCTACTGCTGGGGAGACCCGATCCCAGGCACACCGTCTACATCAACGGCCTGGTGCGAAAGGTCCACGAGAACCTGTGGCGGTTCCTGTACCGCGCCTGGATGAACAAGGAGACGGACTGGCTCTGGACCGACTCGATATGCATCGACCAGGCCCACCACAGCGAGCTCAACGACCAGGTCACGCGGATGGGCAGCATCTACTCCCAGGCAGATCACGTCATCTCCTGGCTCGGGGAGTGCCAGCGCGGCGTCGAGGCTCTCCAGACCATCATGAACTGGGGGCCGGGCCTGCCGTACCATCTCGACCCCCAGAGCACCGCAGACCGGCTCTCGCCGCGCTCCATCTCTCTCCGCCGCGCACTGCTCCGGCTGTTGCGCGAGGAGCACTACTGGCGCCGCGTCTGGGTCATCCAGGAGGTGGCCTGCGCCCGAGCCACCCTGGTCGTCTACGGCTCTGTTGCGGTGGACTTTGATGTCCTGTCAAGGCAGCTCGCACCGACCTTGGCCAGCTTCCCGTGGGGGGACGGGATCGTCGAGGCGGACGCCTGGACGAGCCACTGGGTCTTCAAGCTCGTCAAGCTCCGGGACCACATGCGGGCCGGCAGGTACCTCCGCTTCTCAGGCCTCATCAGGGAGGGAGTTCTCAGACTGCGACAGCACGCGGCCGCTGGACCGAGTCTATGGCCTGCTGGGCCTGGCCGACCGCCTCGACCCGTACTTTGAGCCTGTGGACCTCGAGGTGAACTACGATAAGTCGCTAGAGGAGGTCTTTTGGGACATTGTCTTCCTGACGGCGGAGAACATGGCCCGGGAGACGGGGTCCGACCTGTTCTCGATCGTCTCTGTGCCCCACGGCGTCCGTGGCATCCAAGATGATGTCGGCTCCCGGCTCCGCAGCTATGCGGACGCGGAGGCGACATCTGGCCACCGCAGGGTGCGAGCACGTCGGGCAAGCAACATGTATGAGGCCATCATGGCAGGGCTGCGGGTAAGCAGCCGGGACCGAGGCGATATGGATCTTAACCCCACAGGTGTCCTTTTGGGCGAGGGCCGGTCTGTGAATAATCGTCTGCGGCTGGTCGACGCAGTGAAGGAGAGCATCTCACACGCCTGCCAGCACGTCCTCTGTACTGTGTTGGCAGGAAACAACGCGACACAGGGGGCTCTGCTGGGCCTGTCCCTGGCCGCCGGCAACCTGCTGGTGCCTACTAGCAACCGGACAAATGTGGCTTCATCGCCACCCGAATCACCGGCATGGGTCTATGCTCCTCCTCCTTATTTTGAATTCCAGCGCTGCGACAAGAAGATCAGTGTCTTTGCCGACAGCTGCGAGTTCCACAACCCCATCGTGCAGCGGCACGGCCAGGCCACACTCGAGATCCCAGAACTATGGATCCTGGTGCAGACGGAGGAGCTTGAGAGACATGGAAGTTCCAGGGCCACATTCTACTACACGTTGTGTTTCGCCGAGTCACCAGCGTCCGGAGGGCAGAAGGAGACGTCGGGAGAAACTGCGATGGACCGGCCAGGCATGCGCGCGCAGGTCGGATGCGTCATGACTGCGATGCTACCTTTGCGCCGACGCCCTCGTCCCGACGTGGAGAGCGAGGCAGGGGAGGTGAAGACGCCCACGCTGCGACCATAGACGAACTTGGTGTTGGCATGGGAATCGTCATATACCGCGCTGACAACATCCTTATAGGCGAGGAGCCTCCAGGAATCTTAGTGAGGACCCAATACGAGCTGGACTATCGAGGGGTATGCCAGTATCCTTGCTCCGTTGAACATGCCTTGGTATCTATTTAGTCCGAAAAAGAAAGAAGAAAGACGTGGACATGTCACTGCAGAAACGCTATTACTGTAGAACCCAAGTATAGATAGTACAGCCCTGGAGAAGGCATAGTATATGCGCATGGGCCCTTTCGCATGCGGACGATGAAGCGGGGAAAACGCGAGGCAGGCGTGGCAGGGTAAGGAGGGGCCTATCAGTTACATGGGTGTATACTTGGGGCTGACTACTGCATGTGAGGTGTAATGCTGGCACTCAGGGTGAGCTTTGGTTGGAAGAGGTGTTGTCGCCTGCAGTGTCGATCCTGGGGTAGGTCAAGTTGCTGCTACTCACGGGGCCTTCTGTGTCCTGGTAGATCAGCTGTCTCATGCAGTTGGTATTTTAACAAAGTAGATCATAGGTCTTGCAAGGGAAGAAGATACAGGCCTGGTGTCAATTGCAGTTGGAGGTGCCTTAAAATGTTCAGTGATTACAGTACTTGGTAGACCCCCTGCTGCTGTGCTGTGCCTTTCTTGCCTTGCCGTGTGTGGTGGTCAGATCTTTTCCTTCCCCAGTGCTGAAGATTACATACTACGGTACAGCACTACGGTAGTAGTGGCCTGTAGTAGTACTTGCAACCTTATAGTTATACCTAAATGTGCTAAATACCTGGCCCTGCCCTGAAATACCCTTGTAACTTCTTCCTGTTGGCCCTGTTTTTTGCGGCTGACTCGGGTGAACAACCCCCCCCCCCTCCCCCCAAGGCCCCAGGCCCTGCTCACCCACTGCATTGCTGTGCTGTACGTCTAGCATTTGCCGGCCAGACAAAAGACCAGAGAAAGCCTCTCTCTCTCTCTCTCCACTTACTTACCCAAACCATACGCGGACGGGTCAATGTTCCATGCAACCACCGACCCAAGTTTTTACCTGGCTTTTTTTTCTTTCCATCTTTCCACGTTAGTACACACAACCTCTCTGATCTCCCTCCCTCCCTCTCCTCTTGATGTTTCTTCCCTTCTCCTTCCCCTCCCCCTCCTCCACCACCCTCACTACCACCGCCACATCCTACAACCCATCTCGATCGGTTCGACCCCTCTCCTTGCTGTCGGTCGGCGTCACACCCCCCTCGATATGACATGGACCTCATGGACGACGCTCGTTCCGCTCCTCGTCCTCACCTGCTCCGTCCTGGCCTGGTCCTTTCTCGTTGAGCGCAGAGCCGCACTGCTCCACCTGTTCGTCGCCGTCGTCTGCGCATTCCTCTACACGGCCCTCAACGGCGACTTCGACCTCAACAGCCTGTCGCCCCAGAACCTCTACATGCTGACTGCCTCTCACGTCACCCTGGACAACCTGGACCGCTTCTGCGAGGAGAATGCCAGCATGCTGCTGTTCAGTGCCGCAGTCGTATGGTACGCTACGCTGCACCTGCACACCTTTTCCCCCGTCCCCAGAAAAACAACCCCTTGGGCCTGTGCTCGCGTGTTCACCGGTGTGCCCTTGCTCTCTCCTCGGACCCGGGCGTTGCTGACCCAGGTACCCCCTCTCTCTCTCTGCTACAGGTTGCTGCGAAGGGCTGTTCAGACACTGTGGAAGCCCGTTCCCGAACTCATTGGTATCCTCGGCGTCGACGTCCCAGATGCGCCTGATGTCATGCTCGCTGGCATCGGTGTCGACAAGGCGACCGTCAACTGGGCAAGACCTCATCCCAACAAGCCCGTCCAGAAGTTTCTGATACAGGTCAATGGCGTAGTGGGTAAGTGTCTCGTCGTCGCACGCGACAGGTGGATGCGTTGCATGCATGATGCATACTACTTGCGGGCAGCTTCTGACTCGGCGCTGCAAAATCAATAGTGGGCGAATCTCCAGCGAATCAAGAGACGGCCATCACCGTCACCGGACTCAAACCGAGCCACTTCTACAACGTGCGCGTCATTGCCGTCGGTGCAAACAGCTTCCAGGCCGGCAGCCGGACTGTTCGTCTCCGGACGTTTGGTCGGGATGGCCGGCCTCAGCTGGGCAACTCCCGCCTGCCTCCAAACTTCGAACCCGAGGATCAGACCTCCTTGTCCGCACAACGCGAGACCAGCGACGAGGGTCCAGCGCCGCGGAGCCCAGTCCCGGGCATCGAAAGTGCGGCGATCCCTGATGGCGGCCTGACGCTGGCGAGAGAGACCAGCGCGGCTGGTCAGGTTCCGCGACGAAATACGGTTGGCCGCAGATCCTCGCCGTCGGTCGGGAGCATGGACCAGAAGCCGGTGCGCAAGGACAGCACGTCGGAGGCCGAGATCAGAGGGCTGGGCGAGAAGTTCAGCAGCATCAAGAAGGAGCTCGAGGACACCATAGCGCTCGTCGCCAAGGAGGAAGAGGACAGCAAGCGGCTGCTGGACGAGCTGGAGCAAGAGAAACAACAGAAGAAGGCGGAGCAGAAGAAGAAGGAAGAGCAGACAGAGAAGCTCAAGAAAGAGATGGGCACGACGGACCGGGCCATGCGGTCTGCCATACAGAGGAAGGCGCAGCTGGAAAAAGAGGTCAAGGCGAAACAGGCCGAGCGGTCCCGCTACGAGGACGGCACTGCCAAGATGGAAAAGCAGATCCAGGAGATGCGCAGGGAGAGGGAAAGCTACGACGAGCAGAAGGCGGCGATCGAGGAGGAGAGCGCGGCGAGGAATAGAGAGCTGCGGCAGAGCAACGAGCAGCTGCAGGCCGAGTGCTCCCAGATGGAGGCCGACCTCAAGGCCAAGAGGGAGCAGGTGAGGAAGCTCGAGGAGGACCGGAAGAAGCTCCCCGGGGGCGAGGACGATGCGGAGTGGCGCCAGAAGGACTTTGAGCGGCGGCGCGAGTGGGCGCGGAGGCAGGCAGAGTGGCTCGCCAAGCTCCACAAGGAAGAGCAGAAGGGCAGGGAGCTCGACATGAGCCTCAACTCTATCCACGCCGCCCTGCAGCAGATCCCACAGGCCACCCTCGCCCTCCACCACCAGGCCAACCCGTCGGGCGCCGAATTCGATCTACCGTCACAGAATCAGCTCAAGCGGCGAAGCCACCACAGCAACTCCCTCTCCAACGTCGGCATCTCCCCTGCGCCCCAGTACACCGCGCTGGAACCACCCCAGCAGCAACCTGGGTTCGGCGCGAGGGGCGGTCCCCCTCCTGGCCTGGGCCCTCTCCTGCTCGAACCGATCCCGAGATATGAAGACCACGACGACGAGGAGTTCAGGTCGCTCATGGCTGACGCACCGCTGAGCCCCTCGGCGACCAACCTCCTCCCCAGCAACATCTTCACGGACGACGAGCACGACGAGCCTGATAGTCCGGCGTCTGACTTCGAGCCAACGAGCCCGTTTGTGCCCGCGCTGCCCGCGTCTCCCGATCATGACCCGCAGTCGCCCGGCTCAGGCCGCTCCGCCAGCATCATATCGAGCCCGCACGGGTCGATGCAGAACCTTCAGTATTCCTCGTTCCCCAGCGATGATGCCGAGAGGCGTTCGCTCAACTCACATCCTGGCAACTTTTCGTCGCCGCTCCCGCCGCCCGGCCAGCCCGCTACGAATAGGCTGGCGTCCCTCTTCAGCTTCCAGCGGGGAAAGCCTGCCAAGGTGCTGGATGAACCTCCTGAGCTGGGCAGCCTCAAGCCCGGGCAGAGCCGATCCTTCCCACGACAGCTGGAAGATCTTGACAGGGTGCCGAGCCGACGTCGCATCAACCTTTCTAGTCTCAACGTGTTCAATCGCAACTCGGTGGGCCCCGACACCATGGATGCTTACCCATCCCAGGCCGGCACCACAGGCTTCTCGGCCGAGAGCTTTTTGCCCTTTGGGGGCCCCCGGCGAGCCATGACGGGGGTGTTTGACCGTGATCCGAGCAATTCACGACCGGCCTCGATCGCGTCTGCAGATCGGCCCCGCCCGTCCACGGACAGCTCGTCGCTCTGGCCACCACCGGACCAGGCGGGTTTCGGACGGTCACGGCTCGTCTGGTCCCCAGACAACAACTCGTGGTCGCGGAACCCGTCCAGGCGACCTTCGCTCCACGGATCGCCCTCAGTCCTCAAGACGACGCTGGCTTCGGCGGACGATGAGATCCTGGACGACGAGGCGTTGTTGGACCCTCAGGTCTCGCCGTCTCAGGTCGGGGTCATCGGAAGACCTGGTCCTGCGAAGAAGTCCCTGGCCAAGGCCCTGAACCCCGCGGCGCCGTCCTTCATGGGCAACATATTCAAGCCGAAAGCGGACAGGGACAGCAGCAGCAGCAAGGACAAGAAGACCAAGGGCAAGGATGTGAGGGGTCCCAGTGGTGCAGACGACCAGACCCAGCCGTTCTCGGGCAATGAGTCGGCCGGAGAGCGGTCCGAATCTCGACAGTCCTTGTCGGTGCAGAGCCGAACGTCCATCAGCGAATCGCACGACTCGCTGTCGCTGGACCAGTCCGTCTCTAACACGCCATCGGAGTTTATGCTGAAAGAGCCCACCAGCCCGGATAACGTCGTGCGCAAGCTCTTCCGCAAGGGCAGCTCCAGCAAGTTCAGCCTGTCGTCTCGGCTCGGCGGGTCTAAGAAGGGCGGGCCGGGGTCGACGACGACCAACATCTCCGAGAGAGAGCACCGGTCCAGCTTTGGCGGCAGCGACGACGTCCTAGGAGGCGGCGGCAGTGGCACCAACGCCGCGGGCGACGAACTCCTCGGGAAAAGCTACGAGAGCGTCAACAGCAGCCCGTCCGTCGGAGGAGGAAGTACCAAGGCCAAAGACGGTAGGATGAGCGGTCGGTGGTTCTCGATGGGCAAGAAGAAGGAGAAGGGCAGGGAGAGCCTGGACAACGAGCGCGAGCGGATGAGCAGTGTTGATACGGATGCCACCCCTGAGGAGTAAACGGGGGGGGGGGGTGGGGTGTTCGGCGTCTCTGTCTTATTCGCTCTTCCTTCTCTCTCTCTCTCTCTCTCTTGACTGTCTGGACTGTCTTGTCGAGTCTACCACGCTCACCATCTTATATATTCAATCGTTGATGTGTGTGGAGCAGGAGAAAGGCAGGGCTCAAAGAGAAATGCCTTTTCCAGATGGTGTAGCTAGCGAACCAAAGAGGAAATCAATAGCACAACCGCGCTACAAACCTTTTCTTCTTCTTTCTTCTTCTTCTTCTTCTTCTTTCTTCTTCTTCTTCTTCTTCTCCCTTCCCCAAAACCTCACACAGAAGAAAGAAAAGAAAGAAAAGTTTCCCCTCGTTTTGAGCGTAGTCAACATGATTTTCTTCTTCCTTTTGTCTTGTCGAGAATTCATTGGTTACGTAGTGTGATCGTTACTGTATACAGTAAACAACTACTGTACTATGGTAGAATGAAGAAGACCCCTGAAATGCATGTCCTCTCTGTCCACTGAAGCGGCACTGGCCGAGGGCGGTCAAGGGTTTTTTCCCCCGTTGGTGGTGGCGGGTGCCAAGCTCCCCCCAAAGCGCAGCGGCAGAATTTCGAAGTCAGAGAGTTAAGGTCTCGTCCAGCAATGATCGGTCCATGATCAATCATCACCTCACCTCACATCAGTCGATTTGCACGCATCGTCCGCTGCGCCCACACTTCGCCGTCGCACTGCTCCCCCTGTACAGTGGAAAACACTAAGACACGAGGATCCTTACCTAGACAATTTCTCGAAACAAGTCCTCCTCACGACATCCGCATTGAAGCCTTCTCCTCAACGCACACGAGACAACTCCCAATCGATCAACCCGCACCTATACGCAGACGTAGAACACACATACACACACTCTCTCTCTCTCTAAACCAATCAATGGCCGCGATGGCTGTCCAGACACCCAGCGGCTCGAGCTCTGGCTCCAGCACAAACAACAATAACACCACCGCCACAAAAACAGCAACAACAGAGCCCCTACCAATGCCGTCGAGAAACCCATTACCGCTGTCTGCATCGCAAGAGGCCCAGGTGCGGGAGGTGTTTTACGACAGGGTGCGGAGGCAGTGTGCGGCTGAGATCAAAGGTGAAGATGCTTTGCCCCTCCCCCCTCCCCTCTACCCTTCTTCCTCTCCAGCAAGAACCACCTTTGCCTTTCTCCCCCCCCCCCCTTTGCTGACAATGAAGCCACAACAGCCTTCGCCGACTGTGCCCTCGGACGCACGTTCTCGGTCCCCTTCGCCTGCCGCGAGCCCCACCGGCTGATGAACGGGTGCATGAAGGCGCACGCGACGCCGCAGGAGGAAGACGCGGCGCGGGAGGAGTGGTTTGCGCAGCGGCAGGAGCGGGCGCGGCAGCGGGTGGAGAAGCAGCGGCGGAAGGAGGAGCAGGCGCGGTTTGTGCGGGAGTGGTGGGGCATCGAGGAGAGCGAGAGGGACGAGGCGAGGCGGCGGGCCGAGGAGGAGAAGTTGAGGAGGGGGGAGAGGGTGGGTGGGTTCCGGAGCAGGGGGAGGAGTGGGGAGGAGGGGGAGAGCCGGTGATGGAATAGAGAGAGAAAGAGAGAGATTATATCGTTGTTTCCTGGGCGTTGAGGGGCGCCTGGAGAGTTGGGGATCCAGCATGGCATGTCACGCAAGGCCTGCACGGTTGTGCTGATACCAAAATGGACAGGGCCCCATAGATCTTGTACATATACAAATGGGACACTCTGTGTGTGTCTGTGAAGGGGATGACAGACAGCACTCTGGACGATGACACACAAGACAATGTCCACAATCCACTCCCATCATATCCGTGCCCTGGTCGGCGCACCAGCTCCCTCGACAAGCCTCGCCACCGTCTCTGCCACACCCCACGACATCTCATACCCCCTCCCACCCAGACCATACGCATGCACGATGGCCCTGCCGGATCCCACATCGTCCACCTCCTCCCTCTCGATCCTAGCCCCACCATGCCTCGTCGGCCTCCGACCGACAATATCCTTCAGGACCGTCACCGAGCCTGCCGCGTCCGCAATCCCCGGGTACGTGGCCACAAACGCCCGCACCAACCTGTTCCTGACCTCGCGCGAGGGCTCTGGGTCCCAGTTGTCGGGCTCCTTGGTCCCGCCTATGATGGTCCCGCCCTCAAAGTTGCGCGGCACACAAAAGGTCCAGGAGCCGTCTGCGTTCTGCCTGGTAACGGTTGCATCGCACTTGTTGGCGACGAGACATGTCTGGCCTGTTATGTGTGTGTATGTGTGGTTTTGGTTTTTTTTCCCAACTCACTTGTCAGTGTACGGGTCCCTGACCAACTCCCCTTCCGGTGGAAACAACAGCGTATGTTCCTCTCAGCTGATCGACAATTGACTCACCTCTCGTGATGAAACACTTGTCATCACCAAACCCCTGCCCCGAGGCGTTCACCACCACCACCTTGTTGGACGTCTCGCCACCACCGCCACCACCCAGCAGTCCCCTCATCGCAAACACCTCCTCGGGCGCCCTCACCTCCCCCTTCACCACCCGGCCCCCCCTGTACACGAACCTGTTGAGGAGGAACGAGCAGTACACCATGGGATTGACACACCAGGTATCATATTCCAGCCCCAGCGCCACCCTCTCGTCTGGAAACTCGTCCCGCCCTAGCACCCGGAACCCTTCCACCCCGAGCGCCGCCGCGCTGCCCGGCCCGCTACCCGGAGCCACCAGGGCGAGGTACTCGGGGCCGGGCTTCTCGAGGTACTCGATGCCCTTCATGAAGGTGATGCCTGCCTCTGGGTGGGCGGCTGCGAGGCTGCGCATGCGGTGGAAGGTGGCCAGGGCGAGGCGGTGGTCGCGGAATGCATGGTGGTTGTTGCCATCGTCACCGGCTGTGAGAGCAGGAGCAGAAGGAGGAGGAGGAGCAGGAGGAGGAGGAGGTACCCAGCGGTTGTGGGCGCCGCCCCAGGGGGAGGTGTAGTTGATCTGGGCGTGGGCGTCGATGAGGGCGAAGGGGGCGGGCAAGTCTCGTGCCAGGAGGGTGACGGGGTGGCCGGCTTCTTGGAGGTCGAGGGCACAGGAGAGGCCTGTCACGCCGGCGCTGCATTCTTGTGAGCTTACTTGTCATGGTGTGTGGTATTATGTACATGGAGGTTTCTTCTTTGGGTTTGGGGGCTTTACCCTATGACTACTATCTGCGTCTTTGAGGAGGAGGACATGCTTGTCTCAGTCAGTGAAGAAGGGTGGAAAACGGTACAGAGTTAGGTCTGAGTCGTCTCGGTTTGCGCCTGTATTGAATGGAGATGTTCTGAACCTCCTCAAAATATAAGTAATGTACTAAAGTCATTTGGCTTTTATATCGTTTGCGTGATATGGACTACGCCATACATGAAATAGAAGAGAATGCAGCCGTCATTCGATGTTGAGGTCTTCAATCGCCGACACCGGTCTGGGCCCAGCCCGGAGCCGATCGTTGGTCTCGGCAGTAAATCACCACCACCACCAAAGAGCACACAGCACGCTCAGCACTACTACAATCTAAGCGCCACCCCAAAGGGAAAACGGCCTCATGAGAATATTTTCTTTGGTCGTTCTTACTCTGAATGACATTATCTCATAAACCCAGAGCGTACTTCTATCTGTTGAGAGCTATTAATGTTATGCTTCTGAAAATTGAGTACCTTTCATCAATCTTGTTTCCCTGGCTACTATTTCCATCAGAACATTGTCTTATACACCATCTCATGCACATGCTCGCCACTATTGCTCCCACCTCCAAGTCCAACCCCTTTTCTCTACGGTGGAGGCTGCTGGCCAAGATCAAGTCCTTTATAAGGCTGTTGGTAATATTCTTAGGAGCGCCGCCGGGGGGGGGGAGGGCTCATGTAACTACTTGCAACAGCTGTTGGTCCAGATTCGGTCATGATGGATGAGAATACCGACTTGGGTAACACGAGCTGCTGAACTCTAAACACATGAGTATTTACAACTACCGCAGCAGTCGCCGCTCAGTCTCTGCTCTCCAAAGTAGAGAGTTCTATAGGATCATGCTCCTCCAGGAAGTAAGTATATAAACAACAACAAAAAAAAAAAACATATACTATCCTCCAACAAAGGTCTTAGTTCTGATCCAAGCTTTATGTTCATCAGATGTCGTCGATCATGTTCAAGCTCTGCTGGGCTATACTCCCGCGGCCGCTCAATGGATTCCTCCATGCGGACCACTGCTAACTAAGTATATATAATCAACCCGAGATGAAAGAGAAGTGGACACCGTGGGAGAGGAATCTGGAGCGGATCACAGAGCAGGAGCTGCCTGAACAAGATCAGATTATTGTGCCCAGAGATGTTTATCTGGCGATGCGACTCATACATACCAACTAATAACGAGTTATGCCGGGAGGGCCGCGAATATACAGTATGCCTCATCTAGCCCCCCTCCTGGCCAGGCAATGCCGGGATAGCCAAAACTACGGCGGCGTAGTTACGGGAGCACGTGGGGGTAACATGGAGGCCGGATTGCGCTAGCCCTAATACAGAGCCTTCAATACTCAAGTAAGTACGCAAAAAGGCCACCGTGATTGGTAGGACTTTTGCCCAAGAGCACAACACGCCCAAGAGCACAGTCGTGCTGTTCAAGGTGGAGAAGCAGGCGCACAAGTCTCTATACTTATGAGGAGCACAATTGTGCTCTGTGTCTGGGTCTTACTTCAGACAAGGACTACACATGCATGCACAAGACAGATCAGACAAGAGCAGAGTTGTGGCTCCTCTCAAGCGTTTGCCTTTGCACCAAGCATTTTCTTTTACTTCCAAGAATTCTACTCAGAGCCATCTGTCTATCTATGAGTCCTATTTAGATCCAATCGCACTGATGGTTTTTTGGTCGATTTTCTTCTTCTTTTCAAGTTTTAGTACGCCTTAGCTACGTTCGAAAATGGTTCCTGGATGAGCCGCCAAAAGGTACGACTGCGCTGCACGCCCTCCAACCACATGCAGAGCCACGTGCTCATCTTCATCTCTCCCATGACAAATTATACCGGACCTACTTTGTCATGCGTACGTTTTGGGTGCTGGATTATGCTAGCACATCCAATAAAACTCCAGTCAAAAAGAAGACTACGCAACCATATGGGGAATGTGGCGCAACAATCGGGAGAGGCCCAACACACCCAAAATCCCAAAAGTCAAAAACTCGTCGCAGCATTACAAAATGATAAAAAAGAAGAACCCCAAGCCTCCTCGCAGCAAGCAACAAAAAAGCCCACGTGCCTGCTTTCGACGTCTTTCATAGGTGACTATCTACGCTTCCCGGGCTTACCGCCAAGGGACGCCAAGAGCCTTGTCCCGACGCGGCCCTCCTAGAGTTTCTACTGTATATAGAGCCCGCTCCCCGCCCCGGGGTGAGCGGGCCACGCCATCTGGCTGGGCTCCCCTTCTTCGCCAAGCTGGCTAAGAAAATTCTCGTCCTTGCAAGTCATGTTCATGAGAGGGATCCCCGTTGGGCGGGTATACACCAAGAAAGGCTTGGCCCGGCGGACTGTCCAGAAGCAGACAGGGTGATCTGGACTAGCTGAGGATGCTTCGAATGGGTTTGTGCAAGTCAGAGCTTCCGGTTGAGAAACGTGCTCCTCGGAAGGCGCCTCATCTCTCCTCATGGCGCTCACTGAAACCTTCCTTGTGGCTATGTCGGGCGGGATGAGGATGGGATAATGGGGCCGAGACCAGCGCCGTGGGAAAAGGCTAGGAGGACGAGGAGGACTTCTTGGTGCTGAGGCTTTTGGAAAATTGGTATCAACTCACTCGCGAGACGAGAAGGAGCATATTGGTATATAGAGGTGCGGATGGCTCCTTCCCAAGGAATAAAGTTTGCTTTGGAGAGGTAACCCCGTCTTGTTCGCTCCTTCTCGAGCATCTATCGTCGTCCTTTCCTTCTTTTCGATACAGTGAGTGGTTCGCCTCCCAAAAGGCATCGCTCTGATTCAAGATGTTGGACCAATACACCTACGTCTTTGCCATCGGCACATTGTTTGCCATGCTCGATGCCTACAACAACGGAGCCAGTAAGTCAACGATCCTGACAATCTTCCCTCCCCCCCCCAAAAAGAAGAAGAAGAAACAGTCTAATACCTTTTTTTGTTCACTATCATTAGATGATGTTGCCAACTCCTGGGCGACCAGTGTATCGTCGAGGTCCGTCTCCTACAGGCAGGCCATGGTCCTGGGCACCATCTTCGAGATGCTGGGTGCCATCACAGTCGGCGCCAGGACAGCCGACACCATCAAGAACGGCATCATCCCCAACTCGGCCTTCCAAGACAACGCCGGCGTGCAGATGCTGGCCTTCACCTGTGCCCTAGCCGCCGCCTCGACCTGGGTCATGTGGTGCACCCGCCACTCGGCCCACGTCTCGTCCACCTACTCGCTCATCTCGGCCGTGGCAGGCGTGGGCATCGCGACGGTCGGCGCCTCGCAGGTCCAGTGGGGATGGAACAATGGAAAGGGCCTGGGCGCCATCTTTGCAGGCCTGGGCATGGCGCCGGCCATCTCGGCTGGCTTCGCCGCCTCCATCTTCATGCTCATCAAGCTGGTCGTGCACGTCCGCAGCAACCCTGTCCCCTGGGCTGTGTGGTCCTCGCCCTTCTTTTTCCTCATCGCCGGTACCATCTGCACGCTCTCCATCGTCTACAAGGGCTCTCCCAACCTGGGCCTGAACAAGAAACCCGGCTGGTATGTCGCCAGCGTCACCATGGGCACGGGTGCGGGTCTTGCCCTGCTCGCGGCCTTGTTTTTTGTGCCCTATGTGCACACCAAGATCATCAAGAAGGACCACACCCTCAAGTGGTGGCAGTTCGTCTACGGTCCTCTCCTCTTCAAGAGGCCCGCCCCAGCCGACAGCGAGAAGGCCAAAGTCCCCAACTACGAGGTGATCCAGAAATACCACGACGAGGACGAGGACGAGAACGAGTCAACCACCGCCTCCGAGCCCAAGGAGACCAGAACCTCCACCACCCCCACCGCAGTAGACAGCGAGAAGCAGGCCGTCACCAACGAGGTCGCCCACCCGACCTACAAGGAGCTGATGGCCGACGGCGAGGCCAGGTTCCACGCCAGGCTCCTCAAGAAGAAGGGTCCCCTGGGCTGGGCCATGCGCCTCCTCCGCGACAGCCCCATGGGCGCAGGCCAGATGTACGAGCTGCACAACATCCGCATCCTGCTCAAGCGCCTCCCAGCCCAGATCGTCGTGGGTGCGCTGTACGGTCTGCACTACGACATCCACGCCGCGCAGTCGGGCATTGCGGGCACGCCCGAGGGTGACCGTATGCAGCGCGTCTATGCGCATGCGCACAAGTATCCGAACGAGGTCGAGCACACGTATTCATTTGTGCAGATCCTGACGGCGTGTACTGCGTCATTTGCGCATGGCGCGAACGATATTGGTAACTCGGTGGGACCCTGGGCGGTCATCTACTCGGCCTGGTCCACCGGGGATGCTGCTGCTTCCAAGGCGCCTGTGCCCGTGTGGCAGCTGGCGGTCCTCTCTGCCATGATCTCGCTGGGCCTGATCACTTATGGATACAACATCATGAAAGGTGTGTGGATATCCAGAACCACCCTTGCTTTCCCTCTTATCATGTGTGAGTGGTGGCTAACTTGAAAATCAACCCCATAATTAGTCATGGGAAACAAGATCACATACCACAGCCCCAGCCGAGGCTGCTCCATGGAGATGGGCGCCGCCGTCACCGTGCTGGTCTTCTCGCAGTACTCGCTCCCCGTCTCGACCTCGATGTGCATCACGGGTGCCACGGTCGGTGTCGGCCTCTGCAACGGTACCCTCAAGGCCGTCAACTTCCAGCGGATCGGCCTGCTCCTCACCGCATGGATCCTCACCATTCCCATTGCTGGCACTCTGGGTGGTGTGCTGATGGGGCTGTTCCTCAATGCGCCTCACTTCGCCTCCTAATAATGCATTTGAGTATTTGGAAATACAATGGGGTTTTGGGATGATTATCATTATAAGATACCTCTGCTAGCATTTAGAATGGCTGGTTGGTGGGCCACAAGGCCTCCGGTGTAAAAGCGCAAGCTCATGTGAGACTTTACAAATTATTTCAATAAATAGAAAATAATCGGAACCATAAATCACATGAATGATAGACTCGAGATGGTTATGAATAGGTCTTTCTCCTCCCGCCTCTCTGACTACGTCCCCTTGTCAAGACTACTTCAACGTCCACGTGCAATATCTACCCTGGTGACTATCCTCACCATTCCACGACTGAACCCAATTTCTTCCCCAGACACTAGCAACACCGCCACCACGCCTCCTTGTACTGCTTGACCAGCCTATCCGCCAGACCTGGTACAAGTACACCCTGTTTCGGGATCGATGACAAGTGGTAGCCCCTCAGATGCGCCTTGTAATGATCCTTTCGGGTGAAGGGGTCACCAGCGGTATAATTGGTGAAGCTTCTCTTGGGCTGCCGACAGCTTTTGTAGTCACAGGAGTCAAACTCGAGCAGCGAGCTCGACGGCGCATGGGCGTGTTTCACATGCCGGCCGAGGTCTGCAGAGCAAGTGAACGGCTTGGCCTGGCAGCTGGGGTAGAGGCAATGGTACTGCTGGGCGTGGGCAGTCTGGGGAGCCGGCAGCTGTTGTGGCAGGCCCGCACCGGTACTAGCCGGCTGTAGCTGTAGCTGGTTCATCATCGCGTGCGGGTGATATCTTGTGCTATGCCGCTTGAGGTCTGCAGAGTGATTGAACAGCGCGGCGAGGCAGCTGGACGTTTGGTCCTTTCTCCTTTTCAGTCTTTGGGGGGAGAGAATGGATTTAAGAGGTGTGGTGTGTATATGATGATGGATGGGTAATATAGAATTCAATTGCTTTTCAATTCTACAAGCAAGACAACCTTGCTACACGATCAAGAAAAGGAAGTAGGGAAGTCTGGCAGGAGAGAAATGTGCGAGCGTGTTGAAAAGGAGAAGAAGAACAAGAGAGAAACTGGAATGAAGAGAAAAGAGACGGGGGGAACAAGCCCAGGACATTATATAGGATAGCATGGACCAGTGTCCAAATCACACAATGCGCTGCTTATCACAAGCATGGCTTACGATGACTGCAGAATATAGGCAATGATCATCTCCAATACTATCCTATAAAAGCTAACCACCTGGCGTATTTGATACTGCAGGCTGACATGGCACGGCACACGCAGGGTGGGATGGGTGGTCGAGCTGTCGCACTGGCAGATAGCCACAGGATGTTCATCCAGTCGGAGGGAACGAGACGATAAGACGACGAGGAGTGGGTGTGTATGTGGCTGATTGTACCATGTCGTTTTCTAGAGTTAATCAATCATCTGACCTCAATCCAATGCGGGTTGCATACTCAATCACACCGCTGTTCTGGTTTCTGTGTGTAAGACCGCAGTGTCACCCACCCCATCCTCCTTCAAGTATTCAATCAAAAGAAAGCAAGGAAGAGGGGTACGTAGGGGGAGGGGATGCAAGACAAGACTCTCAAATAGTAAGGCTATCCATCTCCGCCCCCACCGCACCCTCCAGATCCGGCGTAGGCGGGGGCAGATGAGACGTCTTGGTCAGAACCCAGCAGCTGGCATACATGTTGACGCGGTCAATACACACCCCAGGCAGCCTCTCCCCATGCCTCTTGGCCGAGAACCCCGACTGCTCAAACACCTTGACATACCAAGGCGTCAGCGCCGCGCTGCGCAGCATCACGCGCCCGCCCATCTTGAGCGCCCGGTTCAGCTTGCGCACCTGCGCGGCGGCGCCAGGGCCCTCGCGGTCGAACCAGTCCATCGAGTCCATGACGACCGCGACCGTCAGGGTCCCCGGCATGATGCGCGCGATAACCTCGTCCAGCTCGTCCGTGTGGATGCGCAGGCCGTCGAGGGCCCCCGGGCGGGACAGGCGCGCGTGGGCCTGCGGGGCGAGGTACTCTGGGTGGCACCTGGGCGAGAAGCGCCCCGCGAGGCAGACGTGGTAGTACGGGTTGTCGGCGGCGATGTGGGTGCCCTCGGCCACCGGGTCCAGCGTGTCGACCATGTAGTTCCAGACGGCCTGGGAGCGGGTGGTCCGGCCCCTGTCGCCGCCGCGCGCCGCGTGGTCCGCCTCGATCATGGCGAGCTGGTTCTTGGGCACGCCGAGGGCGGCCCAGAGGAAGGCCTCCTGGGAGACGACGAGGCGGTTGACGGCGGTGGAGAGGAGCGCGGGCCGGAGGGACGAGCGCCAGACCTCGCGCTGCTCGTTGAGTGTCTTGGCTCCCAGGAGGGCGCCGACGGCGCGCTGGAGGCCAAAGACACGCGCCACCCAGCGCAGCACCCTGATGGCGTGCTTGGAGCCGCCCGTGTCGTACAGCCCGCGGCCGCGCGTGCTGGTGAAGATGTGCGCGTTGCTGAGCCAGTACTGGAACGCGCGGCTGGACAGGTGAGGGGAGAGCCTCGAGAGGAGCAGCTGGCGGAACCCCGCGTGCTTGCCCTCGCCAAAGATCTTCCAGAAGTCCTCGTAGGGCAGTGCGTTGTAGGCGGCCACCTTGAGCTCCAGGAGGTGGCACTGCGTGGGGTTCAGGTCGACGGCGTGGACGCGGGCCGGGCCCTGCATCACGTACGAGAGGATGTTGTCCCCTGCGCTGCAGATGGCCAGGACGACATCGTCCGACTGGAGGTTGAGAATCCGGGCATCGGTGCGGGAGTCTTCCCACGTGAAGGCGTAGATGTACTCGTCGTTGAACTGCGTGTGCTTCCTGAGCCGCTCGTCGTAGTAGATGCGCCAGTGGTGGTTCTGGTAGAAGAAGGCCGGCAGGGGGAGGTTCGAGGCGAGATTGCCCACGGCAGCATCAAAGGCCTTGGACCGTATCTCGGGCGCCGTCCTCTGCACTGCTCGGGTCAGGGCACTCGGGGCGTTGGCAGGCAGCAGATACGGAGACTCGGTCACGAGCGCGTCCACGTACTCGACAATCTCCTGAGGCAGGCTGGACGAGGCAAAGGGCTTCTTGTGGCAGCCCAGCCAGACGTAGTAGGGAATCGCCCCGAGCATGTTGTTGCGGAAGTTGGCGCCCAGAAGCGTGCCGAATCGATACTCGAGGTAATCACGGCGGCCGGGCTCGAGACCAACCCTATCGATGTCGAACCAGGCCCTCCAGAAGGTCCGCCCGAGAAAGTTGACATGGCGGTTGACAAGGCCACCCGTGTAGTTCCGGAAGTTGACATCGACCTTGGACTGCACATAGAAGTCAACTACTCCCATCACCCCGTCGGGCGACAGCAGACATGTCAAGGAGTCGATGACAGAATAGTAATCAGGCTGCACGAGGGTATTAGTGACGTTTATTTATTTCCCTCACCATCACCCCCTCATGACACGTACAATCATAGATAGGCTGTACGACATGGTAATCAGATCAGCGCCGCCATGTTCGGGACGCTTGTCAGAAAAGTAGTGACTGGGACTCCGGACGGGTGGTGACCGTAATCCCTGGAGATCATTTTCATAATCCTCAAGCTTGAACTTTCTCGCATCCTCGCAGATGACCTGGACATTATCCCAGCCCAGTCGAGCGAAACGCCTGCGGGCAACCTCGCACAGAGAAGGAGAGAAGTCGACCAGATAGATGCTGGAGAAGAACTCGGGCACGTTGACAAACTTGTTCATGGCTTCAATGTTGAACCCAGTGCCGCCACCCACCTATATATAGTAAATAAATCATGACAAGATCAGCAAGGACGAAGCATGTGGCTGAGATTTGGTGAAAAGGGAGAGAGGGAGGGGGGGGGGGGGGAGAGCGCTTACATCAACCCAGACCCTCTTGACAACCTCCTTCTTTCTCTTGGACGTGGTGCTCTTCTTGGCCTTGAACTCCAGCTGGGCAGCCACCAGTGCCAGCATATCCTCACGGCCTTTCAGAAGACCGCTTCTCGTGCTGTCGTAGATGGCCGCCTGCTTCTTGTAGAAGGACTCAAGGGCATCCTGCTGGGTGCCCTTGGCGTCACTCTCGTGAGGCTTCAGGAAGCAAGAGTAGGCGAACAACAACAGAGACTTGACGAGACCTGGCGTTTCGTCATGGTTGCTTGGGCTATTGTCTGCAAAGACCCGAGATAGGCCAATGGCAAAACAAACAACGCCAGCAATACCAGCATAGACAAATTTGGAATCCATTTGTGGAGGTAATATGTTACCACCAAGAGAAGCCATGATATTCTCTCATTGCAAGATATACTTGCGAGAGAAAGGAATAAGAGTGTGGAAGCAACAACGAATTATTATTAGACGTTGAGTCGAGGTAAGAAACCATAGCGACAGAAAGAAAACAAAAGCAGGAAGCACACAAGAGGAGGAGGGAAGGAGGACGCGTGATCCTCAACAGAAATATAAATGTGGTTAATTAAAGCAAAGCTACCGGAGCGTGTACATAGCATAGTGACCTCAACCTACCTATCGGCTTGCCTGAAAGAGACACACTTACACATACACACACAGAGAGAAAGAGAGAGAGAAACACCTCTCGAGCCATGTGCTCTCGGAAACCCATACTCGTGGTACCGCAACCGTCTCAATTGGGCCTTGGTCGTATAAACGGAGGACCCTGATCGATGAACAGTCCCCACATTTGCGTCGCATCCCTCGGCCAAGCTTCACCACTCTGGCGCGGAGGCCCAACTGAGCAACCAATCAGCATCTTCTGCTCCAGACATGTGTTCAAGCCATTTGCGAATCTGCTCTCGACGAGGTTGGCTGGCATTGCTGCACTGCTGCGCTGCACTCGCGGATAATGCATGTTTTGCTTGAGTCACGACGTCGAAAACGATTACGCCTGCATAGAGAGCGCAGATCTATCGGGGGGCGATCGTCAATGCAGTCCAGCCAAACCCATGCATGTGCTCAGCCGTCGGCAAAAAAGAAAGCAAGAAACCAGAGCCTCCAGTCACCTGACTGCATAGTTGAGAAATTTCTTTCTTGTCTTCTTCTCCTTTCTTTCTGTAGTGGCATATTGGCATGAAAAGTAGTTGTGGCATAAGAATGATTGTGGAGAGAGCGCGAGAGAAGGGAAGATGCAATTCGTCGAGGACAAGAGGAATGACAAGGACGACAGCGTTACATAATATGCAGTGACCATAGCATGAGGGATTAGGTGATGCTGCGTCAAGCCACACATGAGTAAGCCACAAAACCTTCTTCCCTCATTGGGGCGTACTGTAGGTGGCGGTGCTTCCATTCTTCATCTTGTCATTGGCTCCCCAAGTTGGTCCCACCTCCGCGTCAGCCAGCTTAGGAGCCTCAACGCGAAACGACCCTCCCTCTCAGGACTACTCATGACCCACATCATCTGGCGTGGAGTCGATTCTCAATATCAATGACCTCTGGCGCTGTCCGTTGTCGTCGATAGCCGGCCGAACGACCTGTCGCAGAGGGCGCATCGCTGCTACCGCCCTCGCTCGCCCCCTTCTCCTGCCCCGAAAACGCCCCCCTCCCATGGCCCCCTGGAACAAGACGCTCACGTTCCCTCGCCTTTGAAGAAGGCAGAATAACCCAACCCACCAGACCCAACTATGCCTCCTGCGCCGTCGAGTCAGAAGGGCACCGGCAAGAAGGGAGCCGGTGCCATCGCCCGCCAGCGCAGCCGGAACACCACGCCCAGCTCGATCCCGCCGTCGGCCTCCCTGCCCCCCATCGAGAACAAGTCGACAGAGTACCTCGACCTCTCCTACGAGTCCTTCCGCAACATCACGTACGAGGACGTCGTCGACCAGAATGGCTCCAACTCCCACATGCCCGAGTCAAGAAGCCTCGATGGCGTCATGACCCGCTTCCAGCGCCTCCAGGACACCCTCGAGAGGCGGAGCGGCTTCTGCGACCGCGGCATGCGCCTGCTCGTCGGCGAGCTCAGGGCCAGGATGGACGAGGTCGCCGCCGAGAGGAGTCGGGACGAGGAGCGCCAGCGCGTCGAGGATGAGGAACGCACCAGAAAGGCGAACAAGGCCAACAAGAAGAAAAGAAAAGCCGCCGACAGTCTAGCGCCCCAAGACGGCAATACAGGTCAGTTTGGAAACATCCCTCTTTTGCGAGCTGTGTTACAAGGTGTGGAAAAGAAAACGAAGCTGTATCGGGGCGGGGGTTGCGATCTTTGCTGTCCGCTGTCATTCTTTCCCTTTTCTACAATGGGCTTCCTTGTTGCTATTATTTTTGGCCTGTCTGCTGCCTCGATTTTTTTTTCGTTTTTTTTTTTTTTTTTTCATCCAAACTCTAGTCGCGACCTATCAACCACTAACCAACACTACCCACTACCACAGAACGCTCATCTCCATTACGCGATTCCAACAAGCCCCGCAAGCTGTCGCGTGGCCACGACTCTGCATCATCCTCCCTCTCACCTGTCGCGCCTGCTACACCTGGCCCAATGGAGGTCGACGAGAAGAACAAGGCGGCGACCAAGAAGGAGGAGGACGAGGACGACAATGACGAGTCCGACTCCAGTTCGGACGACGATGGCGCCCCTCCCCCGCCTCGAGTACCCCAAGCCAACACATTCGGCGACGACCCTTCCACATTTCCCGACCCCACCGTGTACGAGATTACGAAAGTCGACTGGGACAGCATGGCAGACGAGGAGATCAAGGAGGCGACGTCAGTCTCCACGTATCCCAAGAGCGACCTTGCAGATCTGGTCGCCGGTGTCCCTCCCGACAAGGACTTCAGCAGCGCGAAACCATCCAACCAGATCGCTTTCAACACCTTCTCCACCTATGTTGAGCCGTATTTTCGACCTTTTACTGAAGAAGACCTGGCATTCCTCCGAGAGCGCGGCGACAGGGTCACTCCCTTCATCCTGCCTAAACGAGGCAAGAAGCACTACAAAGAAATCTGGGCAGAAGAGGACGGCACCATGCCCGACGACGCAGCAGCTAACAAGCTGGATCCCAATCACGCCCGTGGGGGCATCGAGCAGATGGCGGACGACATTGCTGAGACGGACAAGCTCTCTGTGGGGCCACTCCTGTCTCGCCTTCTTCAGGCCATGCGGCCCGAGTGTCGAGCTGATACAAGTGATGATGCGAAGCCACTTTCAAACGGCGTCAACGGTGACCTGAATGGGAGCCTTGACCTGTCCAACAATGGCGTTGACAGCTTCGACACAGCACCAGGCCTGCAACCCAACGGACAGCCTGCTGAGCGTGAGCTGTCACCTGCTTCCCACATGCCCGAGTCCAACACAGAGGCCTGGAAGAGGGCCACCCATCCAAAACTGGACTACAACCAAGTCGAGGAGCGCATTAAGCAGGAGCTCCGCCACATTGGCTTCCTTCCAGACCCAGACCCGGAGCAGCCACAGCCAGAAGAGGCCCGCGCCGACTATGATGGAGCCTATGATGACGAGGTTGCTGCAAGACTGCGGCTGTTGCAGGATCGCCTGCGTGAGCAGATGCTCATCAATGGTGCACGCAAGGCCAAGCTGTCCGAGCTGGTCCGTGAGCGCATGGCCTTCCAGGAATACCAGACCATCCTGGAGGATCTCGACGGCCAGGTGCAGGCTGCGTATCTCAAGAGGACTCGTACCATGGGCAAGACCAAGAAGAAGGCACGGCCTGGTGCTGCAGGTGCAGCTGCAGCTGCAGCAGGCATTGCAAGACCTGGTATTGGTGACCTCACCAAGACCCTGATGGAGAGACGACGTCGCTGGATAGAGAGCATCGGCACAGTCTTTGATGGGGAGAATCTTGGCAAGGTTCCCAGGGCTAGTGAGCCTGATAGCTCCATCTTCAAGGGACCTGAGATGACTGAGCTGATCAAGTATGAGACTCAGCACTGGGATGATGAAGAGGATGAGTGAGCTGCTTGTTCCCCCTTCATGGGCACAACCCCCCCCCCCCCCCCCCCCCCACCAATAGTACACAACTGGTTGTCGACAGAAAGGATGCTGCCACCACGACATCTCATTTCATGGACAGGATTGGCGTTATTGGGAGGGGTCTGTGTGATTCGGAATTATGACTTGATGGGATTGTATGGCAATGGAATGGCAATGGAATGGCAGTGGAAAGCATGATAACGGAATGGCGTTGTGAGGTGTTACACTCTGTTACCTATACCAGGCAGGCTGTATCAAAATTGATCCTCTACGGAAAGCACCTACGATGTTGCCCTGTGTTTTCCGTTTCCACAGGGAGGTTTGGCACCAGATGAGAGAGGCATTGGAATCACTGAATCAGGTTGCAGCTGGGAAATGTTGCAAGCTGACCAATATGTGATTAATCAGTGCTCTCCACATCTGTCCTTCACAGCATCGCCAACCATGCACAATCTTAAAGTGGACCACCTGGACTACAAAGCACATAATCACATGTCTTTGGAACTGTCTGTGGATAATGATTGGCAGTACACTTTTAGCCATGACTAGTGTGCAATCAGTTCCTGAGGTCAAGTAAGGGCTTGTGGGTCTTGAGTATATTAACCACTTCATCGTCGACAAGTACTTGATTGTTGCATATACGTTTGGTAGTGTTTATAGGTAAGCAACATGTCTCTATTGCTCTCCTCCCTATACCATGTGCGTGTGGATGTGTGTGAACACCATAATGTTCATACAAGTAACAATGCCTTTGTGGTAATTCCTTCACAAGAAGACAATGTCACCTGTCTGAAAAAGTACTAACATGCTTGCTGTGATCCCTTACCTTTAGACAAACCCATTGTGAATTTTCACTGAAGGCCCTTTGTTGCCCCCAAAGAAGACAACAGGTTTATACCTTGACAGTGCTTCCTTGGGACGAGGAGGTGTAGAATATATGACCGCAGGATGCACCACATGGCTTGGTGGTTTTCTTTTCTCCCTTTTTCCTACACTGGAAGGAAGACATTCACACCAATACAAGTCTTGACCCAAAGCACATCTTATCTCCAGAGCATATACACGCACAAACCCTCAACAAAACAAACACACCACAAGATCAACCATGCTACTCGGTATGGTACACTTGCTCACGCCCCTTCTCGGGGTCCTCCTCCTCTCCTCCTCCTTCCCTCTTGTCCACTGTATTCCTGTCCGAGGCGACCTGGTCTCGACCCCAGGTAAGTTACAGCCAGAAGCTGATGTTTCTGTAACCACTCACCCCACCACCAACGCTGTCGACACTCTCCACCACCACCACAGGGCTAAAGCGAGTGCCTCTTCCAGCTCTGCCAACCCCAATGTAGCCATCACCATCCACAACACCGTCTCTTCCGGCAAGAACCTATACATCTACATCACCGGTGACGTGGACACCTCAGGCTCGCAGTCGATGCTGCAGACCAACGGCCAGTGGCTCACCCTCAACGCTGGAGGCTCGCCCACCCCGGTCAACGTCACAGGAGACGTCGGCTTCCTCGCCGAGCACGGCCAGTCCACCACGCTCACCCTGCCCAGCTACGTCAGCTCGGCGCGCATGTACGCCTTCGAGAGCGCGCAGATGGAGTGGCAGATGGTCGGGGCGGCCAGCGGCATCACCACCGTCGTGCAGCCCGTGGTCACCGACCCGGGCACGCTGGCCTACGACACGCGCTGGGGCTTCATCGAGCTCACGAGCGGCGAGGACGAGTTCTTTGTCAACCTCTCCTTTGTGGACTTTGTCGCCCTGGCTTTTGGCATCGCAGTCTCTGACGAGAGCGGTGGAAACCACACCGTCCCAGGCCTCATGAACACGCTCCCCGGCTCAGCCCCCACCATGACCACCGCAGCCACGCCCGCCGAGAACATCTGCGCCAGCCTCAAGAAACAGGCCGAGAAGGACGGCAACAAGTGGGGTGATCTGTGCATCTACGGTGCCGGCGACGACAACGATGACGACAACAACAACAACAACAACAACACCCTCCTCCGCGTCCTCTCCCCCCAGGACGGCGCCGAGCAGCACATCGCCTTCGCCAGCGACGATTACTACGAGCCCTACATCACCAAGGTCTGGCAGCACTACGCCAACCAGCCGCTCTACATCGACACGCAGCAGGCAGGGCTCGGCACCATCAACGACACCCTCGTCTCGTGCCAGGTCGACACGGCGACGGACGACGCCCTGGTCTGCACGGGCACGGCGGTGCGCATGCCGCGGCCCACGACGGCGGACATCTGGGGCTGCAACAGCGGCGCCTTTGCCATCAACGCCACCGCCGACGCCGCCTTCAAGGCCATCGTGCCGCGGGTGTGCGCCGCCTTCACGCGCTCCACCCTGCTCGTCGCGGGCGGCCATGTGCAGCCCGGCCCGCCGACGGCCCTGTTCTACGGGGGCGGCGACGATGACGACGACGTCACCAACCACTATGCGCGGGTCGTCCATGCCCACGAGACCGTGGGCGGGTATGCTTTTGCTTATGATGATGTGGCTGTCGGGTCGCAGGACCCGGAGGGGGCGGTCCAGGTGAGCAGCGCGAGGAACCTGGGGGTCTACATTGGTGGTTGAGAAGGAGGTGTAAAGGGAAGAGAAGTGAAACGGGCCAAGCCTCGTGTAGGGGCACTTTAGCTGATGGGGGAGGTGGCCAATTTCCACCCCCGAGGCTCACATTGCTCGCAGTAGACCTAAACACATGGGATTCGACTATACTCATGATAATGATGATAATAATAATAATAATACGAATATGAGACACACTTGTGATTCCTACCTTCTGATTGAATGTCTAAAGTGATGTATCTCAAGTAAAGGTAGTGGGTAGAGAGTATGGGCTGGACTGTGAGAGGGCCTTGAAGGAGAAGCACGGCAGGAGTCCTGGTCGAGTGTCTTGGTATACTGTTTGTTGTTCTCATATTTCCCAGCTTGAAAACAGGCCAACGCCTCAAGCTGGCAGGATATCAAATCTGATGATAACTGATGTGATACGTCGATACAGTTCCTCTTGTCCGAGTTCGTTCCTCCTTGATACAAGCCCGGACAGATCTAGTATGGCCTCAGGTCAGCTACGCTTTGGGCTGTTGCACCCCAACCTGACTGGAGGGACGCAGGGCGGCTCGATAATCTTATCAAGTACTTGAGAAAGGAAACACCGCAAGCTGGCAGGATATCAAATCCGATGATAGCTGCTGTGATACGTCGATACAGTTTCACGTTTCCTAATCCATATCAGCACAGGCAACGCCCTTTGCAAGCCTCGAATGGTATCACAGTAGACCGAAAAAGAACCCCCACACTATCTATCCCCCAGACGCTTGCTGCTGTCTTAACTTCCTGACGTGGCACCTCGTGGAGTGGATAACGGCCCAGCCAGCTCTGCTCTTCTCTGACGTTGCCTTTCTTCTCCTTCTCGGACTCCACGACCAATCCGTCCTGGGTGTGCGCGAACACACCCCCTTCCCCCCCCCCCCAGACCAGAGAAAACGACGTGGCCTCGAGAGTCCTCCTATGCACATGCTTCATACTTTGTCTCGGCTTGAGAGCTCGGGACAACGGAACGGCACCAAACCTCCTCGCCCGCCCCTTCCGCCTCCTCCGTCGTGGTGACGTGGGAAAAGCTTAATTTCTCTTCCCTAACCGCCGTGTCGAGAGCACGCATACTGCCGTGCTCAAGTACCGGGGAGCACGAACAAGCCGCCCAAGGTTCAATAGTAAGGTACTATGCGACATGCGTCACTTACGTCCTGACGAAAAGAAAGAAAAAAAGCAAAGACGAAGGCGCCGACTGGCCGGAGCCGGGGATTACGATCTCCCCAACTGGCGTGCCGCCCGACCGAGAGGGAGAGAGAGAGAGAGAGAGAGAGAGAGAGAGAGAGTGTGTGTGTGGATGGTCCACATGGTCCGGGGGGGGGGGATCATCGCCAGAGTTTCTCTGGGATGCTCTTCTTTTTTCTTTCTTTTCCTTGTCGATCTCGGGCCTTTTTTTGTTATCTTCTATGTTTTAGATACCTGTCCATGTTTAATGATCGATGATGATTAGTGACGAGGGTAGGTAGACAGATAGGAGACCCCCCCCCCTTTCAGGAAGCAAAGGCAAGTCTAGAACCGTTCAAAAAGCCGATCGCCCGCGGTTAACACGGCAAGAAAGAAGAGGCGCATTTACGGCGAGTCACGAAAGGGTGTGTGTGTGTGTGTGTGTGTGTGTGTGTGTGTGTGTGTGTGTAAAAATTGACTGACTGATTAGGGATGAGAACTGGCGGTGGGTGTTTTTGGTTTAGTGAGTATCAAAAGAAAGAAGAAAAAAAAGTTTTCAATGATTAAAAAAAGAACCGCCAAAAGAAGAGCCGGCCGGTGGTGGTTGGTTGGTTGGTGATTTGTTGTTGTTGTTGACCAGGCCCATTGGTGCCGTGTTCCGTGCCGAGTCGTGCGCGCTTGTGTGCCGACGACCCGGGAGACAAGGAGACAAGTGGGCATCGACAGGGTGGATGTCATGTCGCATGGCTCTCTTGAACTTTTTTCCCCCTCCTCCTTTTTCCTTTTTCCTTTCTTCTTTCTCTCATGTCGTATGTGGAGTGGGGGGAAGAAGAAGAAGAAGAAGAAGAGAAGAGACGATATCGATCCACTTCTACCCATCCTGCTGCAGGCTGCTTAGTACATCGCCCACATATTCTTTCCAAGACGGGACTGCACGGGGGGAAACAAGCCGACGTCGCAGAGAAAAGTCACAGTAACTTGAAGTACATTCATGCTAACCAGATCATCGATGAGACATTTCTCTCCCCTCCCTTCCGTGCGTACTAACCAAGTGTAGTAACCAAGGAGAGAAAAAGAAGAGAAAAACAAAAAAGAGAGAAGCAACCGGCGAGGCACTACGTCCAAGAGTGTAGATCACACGCGAGACAAAGGCCCGAGCATTGCCAAGTCTGAAACGCAGAAGCCAACACCTGTCACTGTTGCTTGGCATGGGTCTTCCCGTTGTGCATGGATCCATCCCTCCTCTGATAGTTTTTTTTCTTTCTTTCTTTTTCTTTCTTTTCTTTGGTGTCTTCGTTCGTCTTTGTGGAGAGGGAAGGGGGATCCTGCTTTGTTTGTGTGGGAGACTTTGTATGAGAAATTGGACGATGTCAAGCAACCCCTCCAATAGGGCAAAAGCGTATACGGGCGCGTGAGCAGCAGAGGGCGCATTCTGTTGACAATTTGGAATTATGCCGTGATGGGTACATTGGTCAACCTGTTTCTTCTTCTGTTTCTCCTCTTCTTTTTCCTTTTTTTTTTTCCCTTTTTCTTCTTCTTTTTCTTTTCTTCTTTCCGCTCCAAGTCCGTTGGTCCTGAAGAGTATGTATGCAAAGTACACCAACCACATCGTACACACGCGGAAACACCATCGAGCCAAGACAGATCCGCCAGGCTTGGCGATGGTCCCGACAGGTTGGTAGCAGACCTGTTCGTTCCTCGCCAGCCATATTCTTTCTTGTCTGTTGATTCTCCACCAATCTCTCTGGTCAGTCATATTTTCATTGTTAGTACGGTACCCGCTCCGAATGATGACAAAACACATTATTCCCAACCTCCCTGTTTGGAGAGGAAACCGTGCATGTCACCATTGTGTTGCATTACAAAGTCCGCCAAAAAACAACAAAAAAAAAAAGAAGAAAAAAAAAAGAGAGAAACCAAGACCAGGCAGGCCAGTCTTTTTTCTCCGAGTGGCTACAGTACGAACAAGGTCAGTCGGTCCGTCTCTCTCTCTGTGTCTGTCTCTCTATCTCTACTCTCCTACACACCATCCTTTCACCCGCCCACCACAATCCCCGGGGAACCGGCTGCTGAGGGCTTTGGAATCCGACTCGCTACCAGCGTAAGCGATATCTTTCTCCTGCTGCTAGTTTACCTGTTCCTTTTCTTCTTCTTCTTTGGTTTGCGCGAGAAGAAAGAAAGAAGGTTGAAGGGAAGGTAAGCAAGGGGCTACACCCTACTACCCATAGTATGATCCAAGAGTCGAGGGGGGGCGTGAATATGCATAGTCCCCGGCTGACCTCCTCCTCCTCCTCCTCCTCCTCCGCATCTGCTGTGTTATCATCGAGGTGGCCTGAAGGGGTCCAGACCGACGCCTCTGACTCTCCTCTAGCGGCAACCAGCCCTCGCCGCCGTGGTACATGACGGGAACCGGTGACCCCAAGAAAAAATGAGACGAGTATCGATGGTTCAAGGCTCCAAGAAGGGCTTCTTTCCGGTCTAGAGCCCTGCTTTCACATGAGTGAAACGTCCCCCCATGAGATGATGATGTGTTCATGCTGGTGGTACGCGCCATAGTAGACTTTGAGAGGCGGGCCTCGGCAACGTCAAAACCACCTTCACAAGGTTCGTGACGCAGCAACGACAAGCATTTCTTTCTGGATGACACCCTCTCTCGGTAAGAAGGAGGAGGAGGACGAGGACGAGGAAGAGGAGGAGGAGGAGGAGGAGGGAGGGGTGGGAAAACTTCCCTGCTGGCAAGACTGACTCGCAGGGTACCTGGCCTTGCCTGGGTACATACTGTATACAGTGGATGATGTGTGTGAGGGGTCCAAGACATCACGATGCCTGAGATCTCGGGTCTGGTGGTGCCGATTGGACAAGAGCTGGCATTCTAGGTTTTGGGGTGGGTGTGCGCGTGTTGCTTGTGCTGTATTGCATTGTGCTGCATTGTGCTGTGCAATTATGCCGTGGGGGAGAGAGCCTTGTAGCGGCGAGAGTGAGCGCGCCTGCCCTGCCCTGCCCTGCCCTGTCCTGTGTCTGTGCAGTTTTCCCTGACGGAAAAGACGGGAAGGTTATTTGCTGGTGTAACCCACGCAGAGAAGCCTCTTATGGTTAGGCTCTGTCGTGCTGCTGATGCTGGAGCCTACCACGGGGTGCTGCTTATGGGCCCCATGGGTTTATTATGGCAGGGTGCATGAGTTACTGACTGGGTGTGGGTTGCAGTCTAGCTATGATCGAGCTCTCCTCCCTGGGCCGCCCTTGCAAGCGCCCCTCCCTGGTTCGGCCTGCTGGCTGCTGCTACCTACTACAGTAGTACAGTACGTACTGTCAGGGGCCCCACCCACACGTGTGCCCCGCCCAAGTGTCCCCCCCTTCTCTACCTCCAAGGCCTTCATGCCCTGCTCTCCCAGTTCCTCCCAGACCCACCCCCGGGGCCTGGTTCCCCCCCCAGGAACCTTTTCCTCATAAAGTCTTGGCAGGCGGCAGCCCTCGCTGGCCCTGGACGCCGGAACAATTGCTCTGTCTCCCTCTCGTCTCATCCTTCAATCTTCTTCGAACCTGCAAGTGAGCCTCAGCCCAGGTTACCCGCCCTGGCCCATTCCTCTCTTTCTCTCTCTGTCTCTCTCTCTCTCTCTCTCTCTCACTCTTGCGTCCAATTTAATAGGGTAAGAGGGGAAAAACAGGGAAGGAAGAAAGGAAAGAAAGAAAGGAAAGGAAGAAGAAAAAAAATCAAAATTAATCGAGGAATCAGAGGATAACTGGGCAGGACATCCGTCGACAGATCACCATCTCTTCCCTCTTCTCTCTCTCTCTCTCTCTCTCTCTCTCTCTTCCCCTCGATTTCTCATCTCCCAACCCACCACCCTTTTTGAACCTGCTGGCCAAAAAGCAAAAGTATCCCGTTATACCAGATCAAGCCAGAGCGTCAATTTTCGTCTTACCTTCATACGTACATACATACGTACACCCACCCACACCCACGCAGAATACAATACACCTGTCGCTTATCCAGACCACTTGAGCCCTTTTTTCCCCTTCTCTTCCTTCCCCTTTCTTCAGGCCTGCTTATCACCTATCACCACCGCCGTCATCGTCAGCACTCAACCACCATCGCCATTTTCTCCGGGTCTAGATGCAGTCGCGCCTCGAGCCTTGGGTCTCAGAACCCGCACAATGATCGTCTACAATGCTGGGCAATAGTATGTAACCTGAGGTTTTTTTCTTTCTTCTTCTTTTTATTTTTATTTTTATATCTATTCTCTATCCACCTTGCCCAGGTGTCAAAAAAAGCTTGGGAGGCGCGCCCAGGCGGGACGACTGGACCACAGCACGTCACAGGTTCTTGGTGATCGTTCCCCCAGATTCTTGGCAGCCGCGCGACCGCCTTGGCAAGATCCAGCGCATCCAGAGACAATGCACCATTTGAAAAAAATGAAGAAAAGAAAGAAAACAATAGGACAGATCCTTTTTACTCTCTCTCTTACACAGAGACAGACGCACAACCATGCGCACACGTTACGGAGACGGATACTGACTGCCGCTTTCTTGTTTTGCAGCCTACGTTGATGACATACAAAATGCAGTGTATGTCCGCCATCTTCTTCCCCTTGTCGCCGTACTCCCCAAGTCGGTCGGCCCTCCTCCCTTCGTCTGGTCGGGTGGGCGGCCGGCCATCTGTCGTGGTCGTGGGTGGGGGCTCCTTGATCCTCGCTCCGCATCCCTTGAATACACCGAGGTGCTTCGTACTTTCGTGTGCGATCATCAGCATGACGCCGACACACGAGTAGAGAGAGCCAGCCCCTCCCGCCCTGGCCAAGACACCACCACCAATGCCACCCGACGCAAGACATGGCCCGTCATCCTCCTCGTCGTGTGTACTGATCTGTCGCAGTCTTTTATTCAGCAATCCCGCCTGGTCCGGCGACCCTACTATCCCGTCGACCATCATCAAGAACATCACCGCCCTCTCCGTGAGTCCCACCTCCCCCTCTCCCTTCCTTCGTCCCCTCCCATACATCCGAAACAAGTTTCCATTAATACCGTGTGTAGAGTGACATTGCATACTCTGCTACTATAGGAGACAACGTGACGATTCTGGCTTCCAAGTATGCCTCGACCGAGAACGGCATCATACAGGGCTTGCTATACGTACCCTACCTGGACGAGGACGACCCCTGCTTGGAGATAGAGCCCGACTATGTCCCCAGCTCCGCCGTCCGCCAGGCCAACCTGCCACCTTCTGACTACAACCTGATCGCCCTCGTACCCTGGTACAACCCGAACTGTACAAAGTCTTATCTGGCCTCTGTCGCGTCTGACCCAATCCGAGCCTTCCTCACCTACATACCGAACAACAAATCCGACAGACCCCCAGACGTGGACGACAGGCAGTGGGACCTACATGACCATGGCGCCTGGAGGTCGACCAGCAAGTTTCCCGTGTACGCCCTCCCCGGAAGCGTCGGTGCCTCGATGATGACCGAGCTGAGCCTATACTCTGGCAACGTCAGCTCGGTGCCCTACGGCGACAACATCACGGCCCTGTATAGCCCGGGCAACAATGACTACGTGCGCATATGGTCAGAGATCTACGTCGCGACCCCGAGCACCCTGCCGACCATCTGGGTCTTCATATGCGTCTGCATCGGCGTCCTGCTGATCTTTGTCGCCCTCGTCTCCTGTCTGATGCACTACACCCAGCACAGACGACGGGTCTCCCTCCAGCAGCGGGTCATGTCTGGGGAGGTCAACCTCGAGGCCATGAACATCAAGAGGGTCAGGGTCCCCATCGAACACGTCGAGAAATTCCCTCTCTTCACCTACAACTACGAACCAAAGTCCACGAGCCCGCCCTCCTCGCCCATGTCGCCCGGCCTGCCAGAGCCCGTGCGCAACCGAGAGGACGGCAACGAGAGAGCCGACCAGTCGAGGCCTCTGTCGGAGAAGGCTGTGTCCCCCAGCCAGGCGGCGAGGTCGACTATAACGGGGCTTACGATCAACAGCGTATCGACCGACTACCAACCGAGATGCATGATCTGTGAGGAGGACTACGAGAACCGCATCACCGTCATCAGGGAGCTGTCGTGCGGTCATATCTACCACCCGGAGTGTATCGACGAGTTCCTGAGCGAGAACAGCTCCCTGTGTCCGCAGTGCAAGGCATCTATGCTCCCGAAGGGTTACTGCCCCGAGATCACAAACGCCATGGTGCGGCGTGAGAGAGCCCTGCGGCGGCTGCGCGGCTCCATCACCGTAGAGGATGCAGAGATGGAGAGTCGACCGAGCAGGTGGAGGGGTAATCTGGGAAGAAAGAAGCTGTTCCGTCCCAGCAACAGCGCGGCGAACGCCGTGTCAGAGATGCCATCCCGTCACAGCCCCACAGCAGAGACGCGTCTGCGGATGCGCGACCTGGCTGGGGTTGATTCAAGTGATGGGCAGAGCTGGGACGGACGACCGAGATGTCAGTCCCCAACCCCGCCCCCCCCCCCCTCTCGAGCTTACTTTATTTACCTCTTTACTGACAGGAAACAGGGCGGAAAATTACCACGACTATGTTTCCTGGCTTCCGATAATGTTTTCTCCCCCCCCCCCCCCCCAACCTCTTTGCTCTGGTTGGATTCGATTCCAACGTTTTATTTTCTTTTATTTTCCTTTTTTCTTCTTTGTCCCTCACAGAGCTGTGATCCAATGATACCCCAACGCAATTCTTTTATACAACGATTCTTTGGAAGGCATTTACTACGGCGTTCAGGGATTTATCGACATTGGGAAAGCAGCCAGTGGTGCAGGTTTTGAATGACGTGTACATTTACAAGGCGGGGGGGGGGGGGTTGTGCTATGCAATCACTTATTTCAACCACAACAAAAAAGCAAGACCTTGGAAGGGGGAAATTTAGCATTATGTTCTGGACTGACGACGACGACGCATCTTGGGCGCAAGAGAGGGGGGGGGGGGGGAAGTCAAACATATCTGACCCTCTGTCCCTCCCCAAGGAAGAAAAGGGAAGGACTTTTTTTTTTTTTTGAGCAAACTGGTATGGCATCTCTCAAGGGATCTTTTCTGGTAGATGTCGAAGACGTGTATGGTGTAGAGAGATGGATGGATGGATATACGGCTCTACTATTACGATATAGTAGCGCCTTGATGAATTACAACAATCTTCAGCCTCGCTTCAACTTTTCAAAAAACCACCCCGTCCTGCTCGAAAGGAGGACGGGTTCCCCTCTGGTGGTGAGATCTTGTTGCTGTCCGATAAGCTCTTGTATGGTATGACTGGGCTTTGGGCGAGACACACCGTGACGACGTGATGGTGTAAGGAGAAAGAAAGTAAGTATCTTGAATGCAGAAAACGGGAAAAGGAGGATTAGCCATCTTTCCCTTACGTCCTCCGTAGTCGGTCGACCTCGACGAAGTATCTCTACAACCTCAGGAGCAGCCGTGGAGAAAAAGCCACTACCGATGCACACATTCTTGCAGTTCACAAGGACGCCCTGAGGGGGTGAAGAAAAGAACAAAGACAGAAAGAAGGAAAGACACAGGCCGCAACTTTCTAAATTTTTAAGTGACGGGATCCCCAGGAACATTCTCATCTTTCGGGGGGGGGGGGGGGGGCGGGCTTATTTTTTCAAGCACACACCCGGGCGCGGGGGGGGGAAGGGGGGGGAAAAGAGGGGGGGGGGGGAACACACCCCCCCCCCCCCCGCCCCCCACCCCCGGGGGGCCCACAA
>JACWST010000006.1:61586-98710 GCA_014850475.1 Cryphonectria naterciae
GGGGGCGGGGGGGTGGGGGTGGGGGCGGGGGGGGGGGGGGGGGGGGGGGGGGGGGGTGGCGGGGTGGGGGGGGGGGGGGGGGGGGGGGGTGGCCTAGTGTCTTGTTTTTATGTCTTGTTTGGCTTGTGTGATTTTACTCTTACTGTGGTGTGCGACTACGGAACTGGTCCATCTTGAACTGTCGGATGGGAAGGGGAAAGAGGAAGCGGTGAGGGAACTACTGGAAGAATGACCTGGTCTACTGCTTTTCCTCATTGACTGGACGGCTGACCTGGTGGTGGTGGTCATGGATGGAAGCAGTGTGGACGGCTGGAGCCCGTCTCTCGGCATGTTTTAGTGGAAGGGCGTATTGACCCTGGCAGGCCGGCCGGAAAGCCTTATGACTTGTTTCTGTAGATTCTGGTTTGAGTGTAACTACTATTACTGGTTCTTGTGTTTTGAAGGGAGTACCTGGTATATGGTTTGAGCTGCAGGCAATAACGAGAATGAAATTCTGATTTGCGCACTTTACATGAAAAGGTTCTGTCTTACTGGCGAGAGGTAGTGGTTTCTTGTTCCTCGAGAGCGTAGGGCGGCGACAGCTGCTGCTGCTATTGCTGCTATTGCTGCTGCTGCTGCTGCTGGTGGCTTGGTCAAGGGGCCCCCTAAGGGAGTCGTCGAGCCTTTGGCGCCTAATGAAGATGTCCTATCGTCCTTGCAGGGCTACAGCTGGGCCCCGGCAAACGGGAGAACCCCGCTCCCCCCCCCCCCTCCTCTCAAAAGCACTTTTGGCACCTTGCAGCAGGTAGGTTCCCAGGCGGGGCGGGCGAGCTGGTGGTTGTTCTTGGGCGGTGCTGGTCTGATAACATGAGCTGGGAAGGGGAGGGGAAGAGCCTGCGATCGCCAGCAACAGCAGCGTCTGCCTATTTGTGAGACATGCATAAGGACTTATGCTCTATTTTTTTTTTTTCTTCTAGTAGTGGCCTGTGGATTGCAGCTAATGCACCGAGAGAGAGAGAAAGAAAAAAATAAAGAAAGAAAAAAAAACTTAAGGGACTAGGTGATTACGAAATAGTTTTCACACCCAAGGTCTGTTGAGATACGGGATCAGTAGTAGAGAGAAAGAGAGGCGATTCATCTATTCTTCCCCTTTCTCTCTTTCTCTTCAGAAGGCTGCCCTTACGTATTTGGAATTCAGACTACTTGTGCTGCTGCAGATTTACATGCTCAGCTGAACATCCCATCCTGGAGCAAGATACTCATCAGAGGGCGGAAACATGTATACAGCACATATAGGAGGAGGGAATGGTCAGTGTAGTGCATATATACATCTATTATAGCGAGAGCAGAGGTGTGTGTATAGTAAATAGTATTCTTGACATTATCTATTATTTACTTCTGTCTACTTACTTACTAGCCCGCGTATCATGCAAGTTGTATGCCTGGAGCGTGCGAGAAGAAGAGAAGAAGAAGAAACAAAAACCATACGAGTTTCCGCAGATAGGCCCAGGACCGCTGCACATTTGACATGGGGTCTTCTTTACTTTCCGTAGCCCGACCTAGCTCTGGGTGAGGAGGGCGGCACGCCGTAAGGGTTGGTTGGGAGGGGGGGGGCGTTGTTCCAAAAGGAGGCCGAGAAGATTGGATTGCGCCGCGACTTCCTCGTTGTCGGTTTGTCGCAGTTTGAGAGAAAAGTGTGCATGCATTCATTCATTCTACGATCCAGATTCTTCCTCATTTACATGTCTTGTTCTTTTCTCATCCGGATACCTGCCCCAGCTCCCTGGCGGAAGATACGAATGTTTATGGTACGAGGTGATTTGAGGCTCCCTCGGGCACGACTAGTCACGGTACACGAAGTAGATACGATGCCACCTAGGGTTCGTCATGTATACCATGATCAGGAACATTTGGTACCAACCTAATTCCTCCTGGCGTGCAAAAACAGGATAGGCAGGCAGGGGTATGAGGGGGAGAGGAGGAGGAGGAGGAGGAGGAGTACTGGAGGGGAAAACTAAAGCTGCACGAGAATTGGGCTCACTACAGAAGTACATTCAAGTAACGTACATAGCAGTAGGTACATACATGGAGAAATACGCACCAAGGTCCCAGAAACGGGCCGACGTAGTCAAGTAGTTTGTTACTTCTGCACAGCGGAAAAAAGTGAGCACGTGCAGACACCACGGCGATACGAGGCTGCCAAGTCCGTGCATCATGCAGGCGACCGTGAGCGCTGCATGGGACAGGGACGGGATGTGATTGATGTTGTACCAGCGACCTCGCATGTTTGGGCGCTCATGTGCTACCACTACTATTCTTCATAGGAGGAAAAAGGCTGGCTAGCTTTGTCGACTTGAGATCCCTATGCCCAATGACGATCTCCATCCTGCAGCAGACCCTGCCACGGGCCCCCTCAAGAGCTCTCCCCGCGTTCGACTAGCTGTCAGATCAAGCACCTGCCAGGAGAGAGGGGGGGGGCGGGGTGTATACTGCACTACGGTACATTAAGGGCCGTTGGAACAAAGTACACTTTTTCCGAGGTGCTGATGCTGGAGCTTCTGTGGCTGCAGCTCCCCACCCTGACGCGCGCGGGACAATAGAAAGACAGTGGTGGCTGCAAAGGTTCTAGACCGTTCGAAGCGTGTAACCGGCATTGCCAAGAGCCCACCTTTCAGTTGTCGACCGCAGCAAAAAGCCTAGAGCCCGATACGCAGGCTGTCGCTCACTCGCTCACTCTTTCTCTCTCCCTCCCTCCCCTGCTGCTCAGCGACCAGGGATGCTAGAAGAAGGGGGGAGGAAGGGTGTTACTTGTCCCGCGTGGGTTGTGGACTGATGTTTTTACGGGTCTCTCGGGCGTGCTAGAAGGCTAGAAGGGGGGGAGGGCGGCATCAAAAGCAGAAAAAAGGTGACAGAAGACGAGAAGGAGAAGGAAAAAAGAGGAAAATATAACATGTCGCCTGCTGTGCATCATGGAGGGGGAGTCCAAGGAGGTGCATTGCATATCCATAGTTTGTTTTCATGAGCTCGCTTGGACTTTCTTGTGCCATCAATTACTGAAAGGAGAAGTAGTAGGGAGGAGGGAGGAGGGAGTGAGAATAGCTCTTCACCACGGACCATGTATGGTGTGCAGGAGGAGGAGGAGCAGCTGCCAGGCCCTTGGTTGGGGTTTAGATAGATAAATGAGTGGATGAAAGAAATAGCAAGTATGGTACCTACTGTAGATATGAGTGACGAGGTCGAGGATGGCAGGGAGGGAGGGGTGGATGGATGACGGATGAATGATGAATGGGGATGCAGTGCAGTGCATGGTTGATTATGGCTGGCTGGATTGGATCGGATTGGGATGTGTGATGCATGGCTCTTGCCTCCTCTGGCCTCCCTCTCGCTCCCTCTGTCTTTCCTTTAAATACGAGGAAAGAGCCTCCCCGTTTCTATCTCCTAGCTATTCCCATCTCTCCCGTCCATCTCTCCTTCCCTCTCCAGTGCCCTTTCTCGAGGGAGACCTCTTCTTGTCTCCGTCTCTTCGAATTACGTACGCTCTTTTTTTCGCCCTTCCCTTCCCACACCCACTCAGCCTTGGCTTGGGAACCTCGACCCGCAATAGACCCTCCCTCTCTCTCTATCTCTCTATCTGAACGGTCCTATCTATCCACCAATATCTACGCATATACGTCCAAATATACTCACGAATCAGATATTGCATACTTTTATATACACACATACACACCTCTTTTTCTCTTTCAAACCCCCAAACTCGGCTCTCGTGAGAGTTTTTATGCTACACACACCTCTCGAGAAGACCAAGGGTTGAAGAGGGACTCGGCGTAGAAGGGAGAAAGAAAGAAGGAAAAAAACCGAGTCTGGCCTATATACGCCCGCCCTGACCCAAGATGCATCTCGTGCCCAAAGAGGTTCGTCGCCGTCCTCGTCATTGTTTCGTCGTCTTCGTCGACGCCGAGAAGGGGCCTGTCTTGACCCCAGCTCCCTCCTCCTGCCCCCCTTCCTCTTCCGGGCCCAGCTGCTGCTAACACGATCCACCCGTCGTCGCCAAACCACAGCTTGATAAGCTCACCATCTCGACCCTGGGCTTCCTCGCCCAGCGTCGCCTCGCCAGGGGCCTCCAGCTGAACCATACCGAGGCTGTCGTAAGTTTTTCTCCCTCCCCCCCTTCCCTCCCTCTCTCTCAAAAGTGTTATCAATCGTTTTCATGCCTTTTGTACTAACGTACTTCTTCTCTTTCTCTCCCTCCCTCTCCCTTCAACAGGCTCTCATCGCCAACAACCTTCAGGAGCTCATCCGCGATGGCAACCACACCGTTGCCGACCTCATGACCCTGGGCGCCACCATGCTGGGTCGTCGGCACGTGCAGCCCTCGGTGCTCTCCACGCTGCATGAGATCCAGGTCGAGGGTACCTTTCCTACGGGGACATATCTGGTCACCGTGCACAACCCCGTCGGCTCTGATGACGGCGACCTCGCTCGTGCCCTGTACGGGAGCTTCCTCCCTGTGCCCAGCCAGGACCTGTTTCCCCTGCCCGCTGCCGAGGTCCTTGCCCCAGAGCGGAAGCCCGGCGCCGTGATCACCGTCGCCGACGCCGAGCCCATTGAGCTGAACCGCGGCCGCCGTCGCATCCGCCTCAAGGTCACCAGCCTCGGCGACAGGCCTGTCCAGGTGGGCAGCCACTATCACTTCATCGAGGTCAACCCGCAGCTGTCCTTCGACCGCGTCGCGGCCTACGGGTTCCGCCTCGACATCCCCGCCGGCACCTCGGTGCGCTTCGAGCCGGGCGACACCAAGACTGTCACCCTCGTCGAGATTGCTGGCAACCGCATCATCCAGGGCGGCAACAACCTCGCCCCAGGTGTCGTCAGCGCCACCCGCGCCGAGCAGATCGTCAGCAAGCTCCGCGCCGCCGGCTTTGCGCACGAGCCAGCGACAGCAGCAGGCCCGGCGTCGGACGCAGGCCTGGTGGTCGAGGCGTGCAGGATGGGCCGCGCGGCCTATGCGGCCATGTTTGGGCCCACGACGGGCGACCGTGTGCGCCTGGGCCTGACGGACCTGTGGGTGCGCGTCGAACGCGACCTGACCGTGTACGGCGACGAGTGCAAGTTCGGCGGCGGCAAGACGCTGCGCGAGGGTATGGGCCAGGCCTCTGGCCGGGCTGGTGCCAGCACTCTCGACCTCGTCGTGACTAACGCGCTCATCGTTGACTGGACGGGCATATACAAGGCGGATATCGGTGTCAAGGACGGGCTGATCGTGGGCATCGGCAAGGCCGGCAACCCAGACGTCATGGAGGGCGTGACCCCAGGTATGGTCGTCGGTAGCTGCACGGATGTGATTGCAGGCGAGGGCAAGATCATCACTGCTGGCGGTATCGACACGCACGTCCACTTTATCTGCCCCCAGCAGGCCGAGGAGTCCATCGCCAGTGGTATTACCACCATACTGGGCGGTGGCACAGGGCCGAGGTATGTATAACAGGACATGTCTCTCACCTCACACTACTTATGCCCTGCCCTATATTCTATCCTCCTTCTCCTCCTCCCCCCATTCCTCCTCTCATTTCTCTGCCTCTCTTCCTCGCCCTTTCCTCCCCCCCCCCCTCCACCTCCTTCCCCACTCACTAATACATACATACGTATGCTGACTCTCTCTTGTGTGTGTGTGTGTGTGTGTGTCTCCAGCGCCGGAACCAGTGCGACCACTTGCACGCCCGGCGCCAACTACATGCGCCAGATGCTCCAGGCCTGCGACTCACTCCCCCTCAACGTGGGCATCACCGGCAAGGGCAACGACAGCGACCCCAAGGCCCTCCGTGAGCAGGTGATCGCGGGCGCGTGTGGCCTCAAGCTGCATGAGGACTGGGGCAGCACGCCCGCCGCTATCGATGCCTGCCTGTCGGTGTGCGACGAGCTCGATGTGCAGTGCCTGATCCACACGGACACGCTCAACGAATCCGGCTTCGTCGAGGGTACCACGGCCGCTTTCCGGGGCCGCACCATCCACACATACCACACCGAGGGCGCCGGCGGCGGCCATGCCCCTGACATTATTAGTGTGGTCGAGCACCCCAACGTTCTCCCCAGCAGCACCAACCCCACGAGGCCTTACACGCGCAACACCCTGGACGAGCACCTGGACATGCTCATGGTATGCCACCACCTGTCAAAGGACATCCCCGAGGACGTGGCCTTTGCCGAAAGCCGCATCCGTGCCGAGACCATCGCCGCGGAGGACGTACTGCACGACCTTGGTGCCATCAGTATGATGAGCAGTGATAGCCAGGCCATGGGCCGCTGCGGCGAGGTCATCCTCCGCACCTGGAACACGGCCCACAAGAACAAGGTCCAGAGGGGCTCTCTCCCCGAGGACGAGGGCACCGGCGCCGACAACCTCCGTGTCAAGCGCTACGTGAGCAAGTACACGGTGAACCCGGCCACCGCGCAGGGCATGGGTCACCTGGTCGGCAGCATCGAGGTCGGCAAGCTGGCCGACTTCCTCGTGTGGGATCCTGCGTGGTTTGGCACCAAGCCCAATCTGGTCGTTAAGAGCGGCCTGATTGCCTGGGCCCAGATGGTAAGCTTATCGACCTCTAGTCTCTTTTTGCATCCCACTCTCTTCTTGCATACAGTACGTATACTAACACCCTCCTCCTCTCAAGGGCGACCCCAATGCCTCCATCCCAACTGTCCAGCCCATCCAAGCCCGCCCCATGTTCGCTCCCCACGTCCCCACCACCTCTGTCCTCTTCGTCTCCCAGGCCTCCATCGAGCATGGCGTCGTCCAGGCCTATGGCCTGCGCAAGCGCGTCGAGCCCGTCCGAAACTGCAGGAACATCGGCAAGAAGGACATGCGGTACAACGACTCTATGCCGCGCATGCGCGTCGACCCGGAGAGCTACGTTGTCGAGGCGGACGGGCGGGTCTGTGGGGCTGAGCCGAGCACCGAGCTTCCTCTTGGACAGGACTACTTTGTGTACTAGAGAAAGGAGGGACGGGGATAGAGAACAGAAGATATAATGGCGGTGAAGGAGGAGGATGAATATGAGTAAATGAAGATAATGGCCCGTCATTTCTACTCCTGGAAAGAAGTGCAGGAGGAAGAGAAGGAGGGATGCTACGCTGTTTAGCGTCAGATATTTAATGCGTCATTTCCAAATTATATATCGTTGGATTGCAATCTACCACAACATTATTCAGCCGACCTTCACGCCTCCCAAAAACACATCTTGCGTGAAACTCTCCTCATCTTGTCCTCCTGAGCATTATTAGCCCGAGGTCCGTATATATGGATGGTGCCCTGTATACTAAAATTGATTTGGTATAGCACCGTCTATCCTGAATCACACTCTGTACATTGCTTTAAGAACGCCGGGTATCTTTGTATTTGCTGCTGCTGTTGCTGCTATGAGGACAAAAGAGAAATATGAATGACGACTGCTACTTCAGATCACCTTATTTGAGTACATATCCAAGCCAGATTCCCAATCATTCATTCTAAACAGTTGCACCCAGAACACCATGCCAGCAGCAACACTTCTTATGGAAAGGAAAAGGAAAAAAAAAAAAAGAGAGAAGGGAAAGCAAAAGGGGGGAGATGAAAGGGAAGGAAAAGCGAGCCATGATGGAAAGGGAAAGGAGAAAAAAGAAAATGTAACAAGTAGAAAAAGCAATTGTCAAAATGCCTCGATAAGCTTCTCGCTCTCCTTTCTCCTCCCAGCCGCCTGCTCAAACCTGTCCTGCTCCTCCTCCCTGATGCGCCTCCTCGCATGCTGCAGCCTCTCGATGCCGCTGTTGATAGTCTCAATGTGCACGGCCAGCGGCAGGGGCTCGTCGGTGGCAGAGGCGGAGTCGTCGGGCCCCTCGACGGCGGCGCCCAGCTGGCCCAGCTCGAGCTGGACGCGGGTCAGGTCGGCGATGAGCTCGGTGAGCTGGGTGGCGGCCATCTTCCGGTACATCTCGACGCGGTGCAGCAGCTTAAGCTTCTCGTCGAGGTCGCGGATGCGGCCGATGTTGACGCCGATGCGCCGGAGGAAGCTCATCCACCTGTCGCCCTCCTGCTGGGCGCGGATGTCCTGGGACCGGCTGACGCCGAAGGCGTGGATGGAGTCGAGGTGGTCCTCGGCGACCACGAGGTACGAGAGCGCGTCGTAGGCCTCGTCGATGAGCTGGCTGATGCGCTTGGACACACCGGCGGTGTGCTGCACGTACTTCTCCGCCACGGTCTGCTCCGGCGCCACGACGGGCTGGAAAGGCGCAAAGATCCAGCTCGCGACGCTCGAGAGCCACCCGATGCCCTGCTGCTCCGCCTCGGCCATCCTCTCCAGCTGCCTCTTTGTCCAGGTGTTGATGTTGATCACGGCGTCGATCGTGGAGCCGACGTGTATGTTGAAGGCGTGGAGGAGGTGCGTGGCGGAGCCCGTCGCCTCGATGAAGCTGTCCAGGTCGACCAGCAGCACGTCCTTCTCGTCGAGGTTGGAGTACAGGACCATCGTCCTGACGCTGCGCACGGACCTCACGCCGTGCATCATGTCCAGCGGGAGGCTGATGTAGCCGGCAGACTTCTCGAGGATGTCCTCCAGGGGCTCCTGGGCGCTCATGAGGCTGTCAAACTCGACAGGCTTCGCGGAGCTGCCGTTGGAGCCGGGTGACGAGGGGCAGAAGGGCAGGTCCACGACCATGCTGAGGCCTGGGATGCTGCATATCGGCGACAGTGCGGCCTGGAAGGACTGCGTGAGCCAGGTGGACGCGATCATGAGCGCGCCAAAGACAAAGTAGATGGCGAGCGCCAGGGCCAACGGCTTCTGCGCGTACCGGAAGGCCATGCCCACGACGCCACAGGCCCAGGCGAGGGTGTCATACAGCGCATGCGGGAGCGAGGTGGCCAGGCGCTGTCCGACCGAGGGATCTTCTGGTGGTGGTGGTGGTGGTCGGGCGAATATGGATTCAGGCGCAGACCGTTGGTCTGATCTTGACTGGCGCGCGCCTCGTCGCTGTCGGGCGTAAGCTGCTGGCTCGGCGGGCGGCTGGACGGTCCCAGAGGAACGCGTCGACCACGTGTGCCGCGAGCCCTCGACGTCCACACGGGGCATGTAGAAGACGGGGTCTGGTGACCGACTGCCGTAGTTTTGCGCAGGCTGCTGCGACCGCCTCACGGCACCGGGAACGGAGGGCTGGAAGGGTGATCTCATGATGACCCTCTCATCGTCTGCTCGAGTGATGAAGTCCTGGATTGTGCTGCTGTCCTGCGAGGAGCCTCTGTACTCCCAGTCCCCGCTGTTGGACTGTGAGGACAGCCCCGAGAGCTGTGACAGGTTGGACAGCTGCGAGGGCCCGCTGCCACCAGCCGACATGATCTCGTCGTCGAGGAGGTGATCAGGGACGATGGATGTGTCGAAGCTGTCATGTTCGCCCTCAACCATGCGCCATGATGTCTCGACAGGAAGCGCCTGCCTCTTCGTCCCGCCACGTCCCATCCCTGGTCTGGTGGAGTCGGGAAATGGGGGGTTGAGTAGCCTCGTGGTGCAGGAAGGATATACCTTCCTTCTGTTCCTCGCCTGGGGCCTTTGAAGATCGTCGAGAGCTGTGAGAGCGCCTGCGCAACGGGACCGGCCCCAAATGATCCCAATCAGACAGAGTTCTGGGAGTCGCAGCACCACCAAAAAGCCCAGAAACCTCAGAAAAAGGACAGAGTCCTGATACAAATAATACCGAGTGTGTGGCTGTTGTTTGTTTGTGGTTGGGTTGGAGGTGGTGGTGGTAGTTGTACGGTGGCGAGGCTTGATGTCTGTCCGTCTGTCTGCCTAGGCCTTTGCCTATCTGTTGTATGTACTGTACTACTAGTACTGTACTCCAAGTGAGAGCGCACTTCGGTTCGATGCAGGCTAAAGGGTTGTGGGAGGGTATGAGTCACTTATTTGCAGGCAGTCTTGCAGGTGAATGAATGTACCAAGAGAGAAATAAGATCCAAAGTTCTACGTTTCACTTTAATTCACGTGAATACGATGGAGAATATGTACGGACGATCTGCTGGAAGAGCCCATCTTCCACACCTTTACAGTGACAAGTCGAGATGGCAAACTATTGTGGAGGGGGCCGCTGGGGAAGGGATGACGTGGGTAGCGGCGGGTGATCTGGCCCCTGTCAGGTGGTTTCTTAGTACAGCGGTACTGTGGAACTTGTGGTGTTCTGATAGTACAGTACCTGCATTTCTCGTAGCTCTACCGCGTCATTGAGTGGGAACCTCACAGTACTTCCCTATCATGGCAGCGTGTGCTGTGTACTAGGCCGCTGGGGTAGGGTCCCTCCTGTACATAGTACATAGTACGGTGCTGTCCTGCAGGGGTTGAAGTCTATCGCCCAGGGCCCCACGCCGCGCCTATCTCTTGTACTGTAGTAGAGGAAAGCTTCGGGTGGGTGGGGGTTGCTGGGGTACACGCACTGGTTTTGTTTCTCTCGACCTTGACCCGACTTTCAGCAAGGTCGACCTGAGGCACCACGACAACAATTCTCTTCACGGCCATGCTGGGCACAAGGGCTGCTGGAATATCCTCACGACCTTGGATATATAGGAGGAGGTGGATCAGGCCACCACCACTACTGCCAACGCCAGCTGCAGCAACAGCAACAGCAATAACAACAACACGTCACTCCCAGCTTCGACCATGCGCCAACCACGCAGCGCCGACCACGAATCCCCCCTCTCCTCTTCCTCAGAAAACGCCCGCCGACCACCGCCACCTTGGTGTCCAGCAGGAGCTCTTCACCACCTCCATATATAGCCCAGGCTCGCCCATCTTCCTCCCTGCCGGCGCGCGCATCTTCAACCGGCTGGTCGAGTACCTGCGCCGGAAATATGTCAAATATGGCTTCCAGGAGGTCATCACCCCGACTATCTATAAAAAGGCGTTGTGGGCCAAGTCAGGCCACCTGGAGAACTATGCAGAGGATATGTTCACCGTGACGAGCACATCCCCGGCGAGACGGGACCCCCCTCTGGAAGAGGAGGAGGAGGGCGGTGCAGCAGCAGAGGGCGCGCCCACGGCGGAGGAGGAGGAGCACGAGTACAGCCTGAAGCCCATGAACTGCCCCGGCCACTGCCTGATCTTTGGCGCGCACCGCCACTCGTACCGCGACCTGCCCATCCGCTACGCCGACTTCTCCCCCCTCCACCGCAACGAGATCTCGGGCGCCCTGAGCGGCCTCACGCGCGTGCGCAGGTTCCACCAGGACGACGGCCACATCTTCTGCCGCCCCGCGCAGATCGAGCAGGAGATCAGGCGCACCCTCGACTTCGTCAGGGAGGCCTACGAGACCTTCCGCCTCGGGCCCTACCGCCTCGTGCTCTCCACCCGGCCCGACGACCACTACATCGGCACCACCGACGAGTGGGACCAGGCCGAGGCCGCCTTGCGGAGCGCTCTCGACCGCACCGGCCAGCCGTGGACCCTCAGCGCCGGCGATGGCGCCTTCTACGGCCCCAAGATCGACATCATCCTCAGGGACTCGGACGGCAAGGAGCACCAGACCGCCACCGTCCAGCTCGACTTCCAGCTGCCCAAGCGCTTCGGCCTCGAGTACGAGGCCCCCGCGCCCGACCTCGAGCAGAAGGGCCTCACCACCACCGACCCGGACCTGCTGGCCTCTGTGGGCCGCGTCCGCCCCGTCATGATCCACCGCGCCGTGCTGGGGTCGGTCGAGAGGCTCATGGCCCTGCTCATCGAGCACTACGACGGGAAGTGGCCCTTCTGGCTGAACCCGAGGCAGGTCGTCGTCATCACGGTCAACGACACAGAGCCGGTCATGAAGCTCGCCGGGGAGACGCGGGACGTGCTGCTGGGCATGACGGGCGGCGGTCACAGCGGTGATGGTGGTGGTGGTGGTGAAAGCCACCCGTCGCAGCTGGCCGTGGATGTCGACGACAGCGCGAGGAGCGTGGGGCTCAAGGTCCGGGAGGCAAAGCAAAAGGGGTACGGCGTTATGGTCGTCGTTGGACCCAAGAACGTGGAGAGCCAGAGTGTCGATGTCAACGTCTCTGGGATCCCAACGCTCAGAGACCAGAAGAAGGACGTGCGCATGAGCCCCACGGAGCTGCTCCAGTTCTTGAGGGAGCAACTTGATAGATATCAATAGAAAGAAAGAAAGAAAGAAAGAAAGAAAAAGGGGCGTAGAAAATGTACAGTGATACCCTCGGATCCCCTACATTCCTAAGCAGCTGCAGGTGTCTCTTCCTTCGTATTTACTGTCTCCCTCAACTGCCTGCATTTTTGTACGGTAACACAAGGACCACAGCGCTATTATTATTTCTCTCTCTCTCTCTCTCTTTTTCTCTCCCGTCCGATGCGGTGGTTTGTTTTTCTCTTTAATTTGTTTTCTGCCCCATCGTTATGTCGGGTATCTCGACCGGAACACCATCCCAGACGCAGATCATGCATGGGCCATGCTCATGACGCAAGAGGGCCCTTCACAGCCCTACCGCCCCGCCTCTCTATATCTCTCTCCCGCGCCTCGCTCACTCAGTCGTCTTGATCATCTTCATCCGACCACTGAACCTCCTCCTCTCCCTGCTGGAAGATGACCTTCTCCGCCAGGGCCAGCGTCTTCCTGACAGGCAAGCCCACGACATTATCCACGCACCCGTCCACCTTCTCGACCAGCACCAGGCCACCGATCCCCTGCACGGCGTACCCGCCCGCCTTATCCGCGCCCTCCCTCGTCTTGACATACGCATCGATGACATCGTCCGGCAGGCCATCGCCCTCCTGCGCAAAGTACACTTTCGTCTCCTCGGTGTGCGCGGCGATCTCGTAGCCTGGGTGGCTAGCGTCAGCCTTGGGCGCGAGGCACACGACGGCCGTCAGCACCCTGTGCACGCGCGTGTCGCGCAGGTGGCGGAGCATGCGGCCGTGCTCAGCCTCGCTGCGCGGCTTCTCGAGCACGCGGCCCTCGTTGCTCACGATGACGGTGTCGGCGGCGATGACGAGCTCCGGGTCGGGCGGCGGTGATGACGAGGTTTGGGCTTGTGCTGCCTGCTCCTCGAGGGCGGCCTCGTATACGCTCATGCACTTGCGGCGGGCGGTGGCGGAGACGTACTCGTAGGGGGTATAGGAGGTCTTGTCGAGATCCTCGGGGAGGGTGGAGGCTTTGATCTCCAGATCTCTGAGGCCGACCTGATAGAAGTGCAGTGTCAGCCATGGGGACGATGCTGATGGATAGGAATACGTGGGAGGAGGAGAGAGGGCGGGCGTGGGGGTGGACAGACCTGTGCCAGCAGAGCTTTCCTCCTTGGCGACGAAGAGGCCAGTATGACCCTCTTCCCCTTCAGGTGTGTGATGATGGGCAGCTCGAATGGCAGCGTGCCCTTGCGGACGGGAGCGCTCTGCCTGAGCCGGATGCCATGGTCGCGAGCGGCCTGGATGTAGTCTGGCGGGGGGTCGGAGGGGACAGATGTGTAGGCCATGGCGAATGAGGTGTTCCAGAGGCTGAGGCTGAAGAAGGAGGGCATGGATGATGGAGAAGGGGAAAGGAGAGGAAAGACGAGGAGGAGGAGAAGTAGGAGGTCGAGGGGGGCTTAGCGCTGAGTCGAGGTCGCCGCTGCTTCCATGTGAAGTTGATAGTAAAGTCGAGTCAGGAGAAAGATCGAATCGATGGCGCTGGATGACGTTCCCGGCGCGGTTCTCCCGGGCAAGTGTGTGGGCCCCCAGAACTGCGGCTCATTAGGGGGTTCGTACAGGCGGTCAGGGGGGCTTTGGGGGGCGGTGGGGGAGCTCTCATCTGGCTTAGCACAGGGCACGCACCACTCAACACTGCAGTACAGCAGGACGAAACGACTCGCGGGTTAGGGTCTTCTGGGAGCCGTCTCGTCTCGTCTCGTCTCGTCTCTTTCATCCCAAAGACATATAGTTCTGCTGGTTCGAACATCTGCCACCGGCCTTCCTTTCCCTCTCCTGCCTCGACCCCCCCCCAGCCCAGAAGAATGCAGTCGCAGGCCGACATCGAGCAGGTCGCCACAGATCTGCTCGCGAGCCAAAACCTGCGCCTGATCTCCTGCCGCAGCCTACAGTCGCTATGGGCAGGCTACGGCCACATCTGCCACATCCTCACCGCCCCTATAGACAACGGCGCCGCTGTTCACCTGCCCGAGGACGACAAGAAGGAGGAGGAGGGAGAGGACTCACAGGGCTCACGTGTCTCGCTGATTCTAAAGTACATCACGCCGCCCCATGCCAGCCGCGGATCCAAGCCGGACGAGGGCCACATCCGCAAGCTGCTGTCCTACCAGGTAGAGCTCTCGTTCTACACCCACCTCGCGCCGGACCTGCCCCCAGACATCGCGGTGGCTACGTGTCGAGCGAGCCTCAGCTCGAGCCCGGACGTCGACCTCAGGACTGCCATGCTCCTCACGGACCTCCGCCCTGCATTCCCCGTGGCGGGTGGGAAGCGCTCCGCTCTGGCCGAGGTGCAAGTGTATGGAGCCTTGCGGTGGCTGGCCGGGTTTCACGGCCACTGGTGGCCCCGCGTCGGAACCCTCGACCGCGACGGACTGGTGAGGCCGCCGCTGGAGCACTTTGCGCGACATGGTGATACCGTAGTCAGAGACCCTGGTGCTGGTGTTGCGACGACGACAACGGCACCGGGCGGGAACCAGGCCGCGAGGGTGTGGCTCAACGGCGGATACACGTACCTGCAGACCAGGCGGGGCGAGTATGCCGATCTGTGCGATGACGAGGGCGCTGAGTGGTCCGAGGCCCTATGCCGGCCGGTAGGCGGGCGGGAGGAGTCGCTCGCGGAGCTTGTGGCACGGGTGCTGGCACCTCGCGCCGGGGAGGGCGTGTCGCCGTACGAGACGCTGATCCACGGGGACGTCAAGTCGGAGAACCTCTTCACCAGCGAGGCGGGCGACAAGGTTGCCTTCTTCGACTTCCAGTACGTCGGCCTAGGGTTCGCCGTCTGCGACCTCGCCAAGCTGTTCACCTGTTCTGTGCCGCGGTCGATGCTCAGCCCGAGCAAATTGCTGCAGCAGCAGCAGCAGCAGACTATGGACGGGCGCGAGGAGAAGCTGTTGCGCTTCTACCTGGAGAGGCTGCGGCAGGTCTCGGGAAGGGAGTACGAGTGGGATGTATTTGTGCGGCACTGGGAGGCGGCGCTTGTGGACTGGCTGAGGTTCCAGGCCAGCTGGGGATTCTGGGGGAATACGGAGTGGCTGGAGGGTAGGGTTAGATCTATAATATATGATAGAGGCTGGTTAGAATGGTTGCTTGCTCAGACAGGATAGACACAAGGGCGATAGATGAAAGAGGGTTTTAGACATGGAGAATATAAAAGCCATATTTTGAGTCTGAACTGGCTTGGTAGCCACAAGTCAAACCAGGACTATTGTAGCACCCAGCTGTTGCATCTGGGTAGTCTCAGTTCTGATCCTGCAATTTCCCCTGCATTGAGCAATAACTAGGAAGGATCATGACAGTGTGTTCTGCCTCTCTCATTGAAAGCACTAACAAAATATGTAAATAAAACACGACCCACACACAGTGCACGAGACCATCAGTACAGTAGCTCGCCTCATCCGGAAAAGTGCGGGGGTGGGGCCGGGACCTTGCAGTAAGCCTCTGTCACATGCTTGGCCGTAAGTCGTACTTACCCTCTTTCAACGTACATCTGTTCACAGTACACCATAGCTTGCAGCATTACTTACCCTTTCAAAGACTGCGTATTCCACGACGAGACGATAGATTCTGCCTACCAAAAAAAGAGCGATTCAAAGCACAGAATACACAGCAACACTTGCACAAACAGAAAAAGACAAGAGATATATAAACCTCCTCCTCCCCCTCCTCCTCCTCACACCACCTCCCAAGGACAACAAAGTGTCCCCAAGACCGACAACATGTCAGAACCCGAACAGTCGCCCCCCCTCCGCGACGCTCGTACAGTCGATGCCCGTATGTCCGAAGGCCAGGCGCAGGACGAGAACAAGCCCAGACTGACCGAGGCCCAAAAGCGCCAGAATCACATCAGCAGTGGTGCGTGTTTTGTCCTGCCTCTCCCGCACCCCCTCCTCACTCTCTCTCTCTCTCTCTCTCTCTTTAGAGGAACGGAGCACAATAAAAGACTGACGACAACGCCGCCCCTCCCCCTCCCCCTTTCAACCAAACAGAACAGAAACGCCGCCAAGCCATCCGCGACGGCTTCGACAAGCTGGCCAACATGGTCCCCGGCCTCGAAGGAATGGGCCGCTCCGAGGGCCTCGTCCTGAACAGGACTGTCGAGCACATTCTACAGCAGATCCAGGAGCGCAAAGACCTCATCGCCCAGATTGAGGCCAAGGGCGTCGTTGTCGATGAAGTGTATAAGCGGTGAGCTTTCCTTGTCCCCCCCCCCCCCTTTCTTTCCCTCTCTTCCCCCCTTCTCTCTCTCTCTCTCTCTCTCCGCGGTTTCCTTCCTTCATTCGCGAGAAAGCGGGGAATCGGAATTCCTATTTTTCTTCTTTCTTTCTTCTAACACTTACCAAATAGGGTTACGCGCATCGACCTAAGTCAGATCAACGTAGAGAACCTCGACCCCTCTGTAGCACCCCCTCAAAGCCCTTCTCCGAACGCCAACGGCACGGGCGAGGGCGCGACCTGATCCCCTTAGCCGCAGACTTTTCCCACAGGCAAGGAGAGGTCTCTCTCTCTCTCTCTCTCTCTCTCTCTCTATCTCCCCTCTCTATCTACTCTCTCTACAAGATCGGGCCTGCGAGTTGCGACCCCCCTCTCCTCCCACCGCGGGCATGCAATCCCTTCACCAACGAAAGGTTGTCCTCGTGTGTCCTCAGACGACGGGAATTCATGTCCCAGACATGTTTCGACTGTTAGCAGGGCAATGAGTATTATTCTACTGCATCACACCCAGCGTTAGACCTGATGCCTGCTTTCTCCAGATATAGTTAAATGCCTGGCGATGGCTTACACTTTGGCTCCATCGATACAGAGCCAAAGGGTACTCGCAAGAATTATGCAGATGCAAGATTGTGAAAAGAAGCAGGGAGGGAAGGAACTCGGAAATCGCACGAGCCGTTCAGCGAGTGGCATTTGTCGCTCATTGATGTCTCTACTTGTCAAAGGCAGCAGGAAATATATATATATATATATATAATTCGGTCCAATGCTTGCTTCCTCCTCATCGTACGTCGTCCAATACCGTTGCTATGACAGATGACATGACACCTTGCAACATCTCGACCAGTCTCAACCATTCATGGAAAGTCGGATCTCGACACGACATTTCTCATTGCTGCTACCTGTCTGTGCAAGTTGGCTTTTACTCTAGTAATTGCGTCCTCTGGGGGGGTTCTGTCCTAGCATCTATCACACCTAGCCATATCCACCTTCGTTGACAGACCTCTCCTTTAACCTAAGCCTTGTTCTCGAATGCTGAACTCAAAACGTCTTGGAAGCCTGGCAATGCCCGTCCTAACTTGATCACGACGGCTTGATGATCAATCCATGGAGATCCTGGTGGAGAGAAAAGCCATTCTCGTTTCCACCACCGCACCGCCTTCAACACAAGGTCGTGGAGATAGTGAGTGTGGTGCTCTAGAATGGTAATGTCAGTTGATATTCCAGACATCTTCGTCCTAGACCACAAGGCAACGAACAGTGACCTGTACTCACCTCCTGCGCAACAATATAAAGTAATTGAATCGTACACATCGGCACGATGGTAATCGCGGTCGACAGCTGTAAAAAATGGAAAGGAAAAAAAACAAGAGTAGTCCTCAGGGTTTGGGAAGAATGAAAGGATGTGCTTCGGTGTTGAAGACGTAATCGTCTAGAGACACCAAATCCGTTTCGGAAAAGATGAGGTAGAAATATTTCAGCGTCTCGGCCATCCAGAAGCTCTGCACGGACAAATTTCAGCATAAAACAAGACCTTCAGAAGAGGACGATGCCTCGTCTTCGAGACGAAAACACTAGGGCTTATAAAGATGGAAAGAATTGGTTTTTTTTTAAGAAAAAAAAATAATAGAAAAGTCTTACCTCCATCTTGTCCAGCATTCCCCCGCCACCGCTCTGCGTGGCATCCCGTATAGCACTATTCGCGTGCTCCGTGCTGGTCACCTTTTGGATGGCCAGGAACATCTCCCACGCCGTGTCCCTCCAGACCTCCTCGCCCGTGATGCGCCACAGGTAGAACAAGCTCTCGACGGCCTCGGGCCGCAGCAGATAATTCTTGATATACACCGCCGCGACCCCCTTGGGATACCTCGCACTGCCTTCTTTTTCCCACCGCGCCTCATCCCAGGCGCACTTCTCCAGGTTGGATGTCCGGCAGGGGACGAACCTGAGCTCCTCGGGCATCACGTTGGTCGGCATGACCCTGTACGCCCAGGCACAGCCTCTGGTGAGCTGCCTGCTGGTCTCGATGTCACCGGGAAGGTTGAACAGCCTCCCGCCCAGGGCGAGCATGCCTCCCACGAAACACGCCAGGTGCTGGGTCTGCGCCATCAGGTCAACGGCCCCCTGACCATTGGACATGGCGCTGCCGGCGAACAGGATGTCGACGTCCTCGTCCGGGAGCATGGGCCGGTAGAGCAGGTATTTCTTGGCGGTCGTCATCGCCCTCTCGTACATGTCCCTGTAGCTCTCGTCCCGCCCGCCCAGCAGCATGTACATCTTGGGCAGGTACTCGTAGAGAGAGTCCTCCATGGAGCCGAGCGTGAACGTGCCGTCGCCCACGAGCAGGCCGCTCACGACGTCCATGTACTGCGGCCACAGGCCCGGCAGCTTGGTCTGCTCCTGGGTCGCATAGAGCCTCTTCTTGACGCGCTCGACAGCGTCAAAGTACTTTGGGTCGCCCGTCAGCTGGGCCAGCCTGGTGAACTCGAGGCTCAGACTGCCGACGTTGGCCGAGATCTCCCGCGCGCTGGGGATCAGCTCGCCGTTCTTGGCCTTCTGGAAGTGGAAGGCGTTGGCGGGCAGGCGGTTTGGGGTGTCGAATCCGCTGTACAGCATATCGCCCAGCTCGACGGCCTTGCGCAGCAGGACGGTCTCGTTGGAGAGGTCATAGGCGGCGAGAAGGCCGCCCAGGTAGCGGATGGTGGTCTCGAAGAGCGAGCACGTCTCCTGGCCCGGGCCGGTGCTGTCCCAGTCGATGGCGGCCACGTGGGTGAGGGCGTGGGCGAGCTCGGGCTTCAGGTCCATGAGGACGAGAGTGTCGAGGGCGTCGACGAGGGTGGCGCCCCAGCCCGAGAAGGTATCAGAGCCGGACAGGGCCAGCGGCTGCAGCTCGTCGCGGCCCCAGGCATATCTCTGGTAGGAGGCCCAGCATTTCCTAAACGTCTTCTTGACTTCGCTCCGCCGTGACTCCTGTGCGCGTCCTGTGCCTGGGGCGAAGGTGTGCTGGATCTGGTGGAGGGGTTTGGGAGGTCCTTTGGGAAGGGTCTCGTATTTCTCTACCGGGTGTGTTTGTTTCCTCCGCGACCAGTCGTAGCTGCTGGGGATGTAGGAGGGCCGAAGCCTGTGGAGACCGGGCTGGAGGTGATAAGGGGAGAAGGTAAAAAGGAATGCGATGATCAGAGACACTGCCACCACGGCCACGCGTAGCGGTCTACGGTGGCTCTTTAATATAGCCATGGGCTCGTGACGGAGGAGGAGGAGGACAAGAAGGAGGAATCATGTAAAGTAAACAGCCGCAGGGCAAGGAACGTGGTGGAGATGAGACAAGCTCGAAGATGAGACCTTGTTCTCACGAGAAGAAGAAGAAGAAGGAAGGAAGGAAAGAATCAGAAGGGCAAGAAGTAAAGAGAGGCGTGTGCAGAAGAAAGAAAAAAAAGGGGAGAGAGAGGCAGAAGAAGAAGAAGAAAAAAAAAAGAGAAACAGACAGAAACCCAGCAAGACACGCGACTTTGCGTTCCTGGACAGATGCTTGTGCTTTCGTATGAGGTGGAAATTCCACAGGGAGCAGCACAACCCCCTAAGAATGAGCTCAATGGCCAAAGTAAGGGACTCACCCACTCACGATCACACACACTCTCTCTATCTGTCTCTGAGAGAGGCTGTTTGTTGGCAGTCATCAGAGTCTCCCTGCCTAATTAGTAGGTAGCCCTCTGGCAGGAGCAATGAGCTGCAGCTATGCAGACGAGGGAGGAGGGTTCAAGAGAGCTGCCCATCTCCGACCCTCGAGTCCTTCGCTACTACTGCGAGCTGCCAAGCTGGAACGAACATGCTCTAGAGTGTATTCATCTTAGAGATAGACAGGCTGACGACCACTTGGCTGTGTCTCGTCTTGCTCCACATTGTTTTCAGGTTTATAGTAAATGAATGGAAACAAGATCTTACATAGTAATGGCCGTGGCTTGGTCCAGAGAAGAGAGAGCTGGACAGTGCAGACTCGGCACGAATGACATCATCTGAATGAACATTAATTATGGGTTATTAGGCTTCTCGTATTTGAGAGAAAGAGCCTGGTCCTGGGGCAGGGCTGCAGCAGCGGCTGCGCACGAAATTGCAGGCTCCCCAGGTTGGTTGGTTAAGGTTCTCTGTCTCAATATACGAGTCGTTCTAGAAACAGGCTGGGGTATGTCTGTTTCTAGGGCAGAATATACAAGTAAACAAGGTCGAGAACCATTCCGAGTGGGTCCTGATCAGGATCGCCAGGAGACGGGGATGTAATTTTAAAGATGTATAAGTATAGATTAGATTCCGTGCTGTCAAGCAAGTATTGCGTTTATAGTACGCACGCCTCTTCTCTCCTCGTTACCACGGTCGCATAACCACCGTCGCATCGAGGAGGAGATCAATCTGGACGATAAGCAGAAGAAGGAAAAAAGGGGTGGGGGAGGAGAGTCGAACGGCACGAGCCCCGGGGTGAGAAGACGCCGGGGCCGCGACTTGAGCCCATCGTCCCACCCACCGCCGGCGCCGACCGAGGATCCAAGGATGGATCTTGTTGAAGACAAGGGACGGCTGGCTTGGTGGGTCTCCGGACGCCGTCGTGGCTGTGTCGTGGCCGTCTTGGAGGGAGGGGTTTCTATGTACGTACGGACCAGTTGTACACATGGGAAACTGTTGGGCATTTCAGGTCGCGCGATGAGCTTCATGAGGAAGTTGATGCTTTTGGGGGTGACACGCTGCGTAGGCCGTAGAGATTATGCGTAGAAGGGAGAAAAAGGAACAGGATGCCTGACATCCTCAAATGCATGGAGTCTGGAAAGTAATGGCTCTTGTTTACTGGTATGCTGTGGTGTTTGGAGGACATGGCCAAACAGCTGCTTGTATTCATGGAAGTGCTTGGAGACAAGAGGCACACGGTGCCTGCGCTACTGTAAGCACCCACCCACACTGCCTAAAGGGTTCTGTGGGTCACAACTACAAGACCATTCCTTATCTTATCGCAATCTGGAAATTTCCCATCTTCTCTACTGGCTATTCTTCCCCTTCTCTCCAAAGAAACGTCTTTTCTTCCTTTCGCCCAGCAATCCACCAAAACCAACCCCCTTTCCTTCCTTCCACAACCCAGACTCAAGAAGCCATGTCCTCATTACGAAACTCAATACAACGCCGCTCGCACCGCGAGAGAGGCCAGCTCAAGGAGCGCGAGAAGCTCGGGCTCCTCGAAAAGCACAAGGTACTGTTTTTCTTCCTCCCATCCATCCCATCCATATGACACAAGCCTGGCGCTGACAATGTTTTTCTCTCTCTTCCTCCTTTCTTACTACCAGGACTACGCCCTCCGAGCCAAAGACCACAAGAAGAAACAGACCGTCCTCAAGAGCCTGAAGCAAAAGGCCGCCGAGCGCAACGAAGATGAGTTCTACTTCGGGATGGTCTCCCGGGGCAAGTTCTCCACAGACAAGCTGGCCGGGGGCAAGAGGTGGACGGGCACCGTGGCAGGCGACAGGGGCAACAAGGCCATGGATGTCGACACCGTGCGGCTGCTCAAGACGCAGGACATCGGGTACCTGCGGACCATGCGCAATGTGGCTGCCAAGGAGGTGGCGCGGCTCGAGCAGCGGGCTGTCATTGCGGGCGCGTTTGCCGGCGTGGATGCCGGTGCGGAGGACGACGAGGACGACTTTGACAGTGACGAGGACGAGGACGACGACGACGACGAGGCACCGCGGCCGACCAAGGCACAGTCGAAACCAAAAAAGATTGTGTTTGCCGACACTGCTGAGGACAGGGACGAGATCCTGCCAGAGCGGGACGGTAGTGGCGACGACATGGACATGGTGGACGGCGACTCGGACAACCTGGACGACAAGAATACAAGAGAGAAGCTGCGCAAGAAGCAGAACGCGGAGCGGTTACGGCAGAAGCTACAAACTGCAAAGAAGAAGCTCAAGGCCCTCACGGATGCCGAGAATGAGCTCGAGGTGCAGCGGGCAAAGATGGCCAAGACGGCCACAGTAGGAGGAATCACCAAGAAAGGGAAGAACTTTAAGGTACGGGAGCGCAAGAGGTAGCAGGAAGAACGTGGGAACCCAGATCAATCCTTTTTTTTTTTTTCTTCTTTCCAGCACACACGCAGGAAGGGTAGAAAGGTCAGCCGCAGAGAGCGTTCGAATTATGCCGAGACAGAAGAGGTATCATGGGAAATACAATGCCAAATGAGCATGAAAAGAGAAAGAAAGAAAAGGAAGCCCCCCCGAAAAAAAAAAACCCAAGTGAGATCCCGCGCCCTCAGATGCAACCCGCCGGTCCATCGTCATCATCTACAACCATTATCGATCCTTTTTCTCTTTCTCTCTCTCGTATCATCCATCGTGCATATCATGAGAAGAATCCTTTTCTTTCTTTTTGTTTCTTTTTCTTTGCGCGACTACAACTTCTCAGAAGTTACGCACTTGGCGATCAGCGCAATACAACCCGTCAGCGTCTTGAAGGCGACCGTGGCGCACCAGATCAAGCACTTAAAGGTGACGCCCAGCACCGAGATGAGGATCCTCGCGCAGCCCGGCGTCGTCCCGTCGTCTTCTTTACCCGACGACGCGTGGTTCTTCAGATCGCTCGTCTGGCTCTCGAGGTCCAGCTCGAACGACTCCAGCGGGCTCCTGCCGACCTTCTTCTTCTTCTTGTTGTTCTTGTTGTGGTTGTTGCTGCTGCCGCTGTTATTATCGCCACTCCCGCCCGTCCCGATCCTCGCGCTCAGCCGGCTGATGCGGCTCGACGGCCTCTTGTCCTGCCTGCTGTTCCGCCCGCTCCCGAGAGACGGCGGCGGCTCAAAGACCTCGACCCTGCTGAAGTCGCCGTCGGCGTGGGCGACCAGCAGCAGCGCCGTGACCGCGACATCCGCCAGGTACACGGCGTCGATCTTGGAGGCGATGCCCGTGTCGATCTCAAGCCAGCCCGTGCCCGTGCCGTCCTTGGTCAGGCGGGCAAAGTGCTGCGGCGACTCGATGTGCTCGAGCGTGTACTCTGTGCGGGACCACGTGGGGTTCCGCTCGATGGTGACGCAGAACGGCATGGCCAGCGCCGGGTGCACGAGGAAGTGGCTCCCGCTGTCGTCGTCCCACACGAGCCGCGCACACTCGCGCTCGGCCATGGCGCACGCCCCCGCGTTGGTGTACTGGTTGTCCATGGCCAGCCTGGCGGCCGCGGACGGGAACAGGAGGGCCACGAGCCCGTCGTGCGGGGCGTGGTGCCTTGCCTTCTCCTCGAGCGTCGTGGCCAGCACCTCCTGCCAGCCCTTGGCGCTGGTCTCCTTGCCGAGGGACAGGTTCAGGCCTGCCCCGCCGCCGCCGCCCACGCTCTCGCTGCTCCCGTTGCGGCTGCTGCTGCCGCCGTGGTCCTTGGGCGGCACGGGCGGCTTGTACGGCCGAGCAGGGTCAAAGCGCGACACGGAGACGTTGGCCGAGGTGCTCGTGGGGTCCAGCTTGACGCGGTAAAAGGGCTGCTGGGCCCTCGAGGCGAGCGTGTACACGGGGGCGTCCCGCTCGCAGCTGATCTTGAAGGTGTAGACGCGGCCCTCGCTCGCGCTCGCCTTCCACCCGTTGGCTACCTTCCAGTAGTCGCGGAGCTGCTCGGTCGTGCTGATCTCGGGCGGCTGGGCAGGGTGCACCTCGTTGGCGCGGGGCGGAGGCCACCTGCGGGGGGCAGCCGTGTTGGCGGTCCCGGTGCTCTGTGGGCTGCGGAGGGGTGGAGACTGGGGTCCATTGTGGCTGTTGTTGTTGTTGTTGTTGTTGTTGTTGTTGTTGTTGTTGTTGTTGTTGTTGTTGTTGTTGTTGGGAGGGGAGGTTGGTTGGTGATGGTTGTGGTGTCCGTTTGGAGAGGTGGGCGAGTAGAGGCGCCGGCTGATGGCCTCTGGTGGGATGCGCGTGGGGCTGGCCTGGGTTGGGTAGTAGTTTTGCTGGGCGAGGGGCACATTTGGGTTGTACTCTGGGAAGATGGAGCGCACAGGTGCTGGGGCTGGAGCTGGGGCTCCGTCGTCCTCAGGGGCGAGCGGCAGCTTGGCGATCGAGTTCCTGGACCGCGTGCTGTTGTCCCGCACAAGGGTCTGCGCCTCTGAGAAGGCCGTCCCGCAGCGGGGTGGCGGCGGGGTGGTCGAGTTGACCAGAGCCACAGGAGCAGGGCGCTGTATTATCACCGGCTCCTCCCTCTCTTCTTTTCCCTCTTGTTCCTCCTTGGACAGCGAGGCATTGATGTCATTGGCACCCGTTGGCTCCGTATTGGCCGCGACGCCTGCCGGCCTCTTGCCGTCCCTAATGGACATCTTGCGCTCCAGCGGGGTGCGCCTTCCCGTCCTGGAGGGCGAGTCCCGCGACACAGAGTCGATGGACGGTCTGGGCCCGGACCCGGCGGCGGCCCCCGCGTGCTGCTGCATTCCGCCTGAAGGCGATCTCTCTCTGGGGAAGAGGGAGAAGGCGCCTCCCTGTGGCAACCTTGGCGACATCTTGGTGGGCTTATAAAATAGTAATCAGACGTCTTGATATCCTCCTGTGTTCTTTTTTCTTCTTCTTCTTCTTCTTCTTCTTTCCTCCTTCTCCCCTTCCTTTTGATCTCCTCCACAAGGTGGTGCGTCTGCGTGTCTGGACCCCTTCGTCTGGGGTATATATGGTGATGATGGGAGGGAGGAGGAGTGGGAAAGGGCTTTCTTTCGTATCGTCCACTCTACTATGGGTACATTGTCGGCCTTGGCTGGTGATGGTTGGGTGCTGCAGCTGCTCTTCTTCCTCTTCTTCTTCTTCTACACGTCTCACAACGCAAAAAGGACTCGGTCGACTCGGGGCGACGCAGAGCCTCACAACCCACCAAGCAAGCAAATAAGATGAAAACGGGAGAAAGCCTTGGTGAGACGGGAAAAAGATAAAAATTAAAAAAGGAAAGGAGAAGGAGAAGGAGAAGAAGAAAACAGAAAGAAATCGTCAAATTATCACGGGCGGACGAGGGCAAACATTAATGGCTAGCTACTCAAGAGCGACTATCAAAAGCAACCACCCACCACGAGTTAGCAACAGCAGCCGCCCGTTGCAATGCAGGTGCACCACAAAGGGCAAACAGGCCTGTCTGATTAGACCAAGAGACCTTGCACCCTTGTCTCTTGTCTCTGCTTCGCTCGCTCTCTCTTGCCTGGGGTGTCTTCTTCTTCTTCTCCTCCTTCAACCGAGATGGGCAATGGTAGCCACGGGCGTCGCTCTTTTACCCGCCGTCCTGCCCAAAAAAGCATGTTACTTGTAGGAGGGGACCTACTTCTCCTCTCTCTAAGCGCTGTGGACCCTGTCAAGTCCCCCTCCCTAGCGGGATGGCTTGCATACGAAGATCTTTGGGTGCGTCCCCCCCCCCCCTTCTCTCTCTCCCCTTGTCCCTTGGCAACCCCCCTCGGGGAGCACATACTGACAAAAGGCTTACACGAACAGTAGACAGACACGCAAACAGACACAGGGAAAAATATGAACAACATTGGTGGTAAATGGGTGGTGGGGTGGCGTATCAGCACTTGGTCCAAATTTAGGATCGCGCACCATGTACCTAACCTACCATAGCACGCACGCCAGAAACAAAAACAAAAAAAACCACCACACCCTTTCAGGGGTCCATGTCCAATCATCTCACCCGTCACGCTGCATTTAAACGCCCGGCAACATAGGAAAAGAGTGGGCAGAGCTTATTTTCAATTCGTCCGCGACTCCCCCCTCCCCCCGGGGAGGGAGAGAAACAGGTTGGGGTGGAGGGAGTGACAAGACAGTTGACCCAATCAAAACACCAGGCGCCATCAGTCCATCCTGTCTTTTTTTCTCTCCCCTCTTTCTTTCCTACCCCCCTCTCTAATGATTGCTACCGCGTCCGCCCTCTTCTGGCTGGCTGGGCCGGAGCAAGGTTAAACTTATGTGTGTGGATGTGTGGATCACGTTGCAAGCGCCTGGCGGGGGGAGGAGGGGCCAATAGATCTGCTCGGGCGGTTGGCAAATGTTGCGCCTATTGTTGAGGGGCTAGCAGGCCAAGGATGGAAGGGAAAGTTTTCATTTTCGCAGCCGAGGATCTCGTCAAAATCGCATGGCAAGGTCGCGCAAGAGTGTGGGTGGGTGGGTGGATTACCCGGCAAATATACATACAACACTTGCGGAGACATTCTACAGCTCGATGTCGACATTGGGATTTACATGCAGACAGGCGGGCGTGGCAAAGCGAGCTCTCTCACTTGAACACGGCAAAGGTTTGGGCCCCCCAAGGGTCCTCAGTCCTCATCTCTTCGTCCTTGCTTCTCGCAACACGTGGTACTTGCTATATGACACAGTCCTTCTCCCAATTTTTGGTCCCGGCCACATGGCTCCAGTGGCATTTCCTTTACTCTCTCTCGACACAGACACAGCAATGCGCATCTTTAACACAACGCAGCCATGAAGCCCTTTCGCTCCACGCAGACACATTTCTCGACCCCAGGAATTCATTTTGACTGGCAGTGTGATATTTTTTTAGTACAATCTTTGCTCTTCTAGCAATGAACTCTTCACCATGCGTTGTCGTGCATTGTCCATGTCGCGAAAACCGCAGCATACCCCCCCTTTTCTTCTTTCGAACGCACAAGCATGTGTGCACACTTTTACCACGCTCAACATCTCGCACAACCATCTCATCATGCTCTCTCTCTCTCTCTCTGCCTCAGTATCCCGATCGTTTGAATCCTCTACCTGACTTTCATATGAGCCCGGCTCCAATGCCCCTCTCTTCTTCCCAAAGATTTGTCCCACAGCTTCTTCTTCCTCCCCCCATGGAGAAAAGAATAATAAAAACGTTACAGAAATAGGAAGGACACGCGGCAATTTTCTCTGTGAATACATCCCTCTGACCTTGCGCTCGACAAGGGTCAGATGTCGAATTGAAACCAATGTCTCTCCCTCTTACTCAATTTTTCCGGTTCGTCCCTCTGGAATAAAAAAAAAAATTAACAAAAAAAAGGATGAAAGAAGGGGAAAAAAATCCAAGTCCTGCGCCGAAGCAATGCACAGATACAAATACAAACTGATTTGGCTTTCCCACCATACAACCCACATTATTCGTACAGTCAACGTTCATACAACCTCATGGACGAAAAGATATCCCATCGTCACCAAAATAAAACATGAGGGGAAAAAAAAGAGAACAAAAAAACCATTAAACATAGAAAAAAGGTGTTGATATTCTCACAAAAAGCCCTGCGGAGTCCCGTCGGCCCCAGGAGACTCATAGTCCCCAGGCAACTCGGCCGGCGCCCAGCTGCTCCCCAATCGCCCACTAGGCATCCGCCTATGCCGCACCGGCGACTCGAGACCCCGCGACGGTGACTCGAGCTCGGCAGGCTGGTTACTGCTTCCGAAGGTCGTCGTCATCGTCAGCAGTGGGGGCGGCGGTGTCGGCGTCCAGTAGCGGGCGGGCACCTGGGGCGACGGCGGCGGGGGAAAGAAGTCCCTAGACCTGGGCGAGATCAGGTGGTGTTGGTGTGTCGCCGATGCCGAGTGTGAGAATTTGCTCGTGGGCGACACTAGCCCTGTCGTCGAGTTGGGGCTCGTGGGCCACTCGCCGTACAGCTCGTGCAGCTCGAGATCGTTCTCGCTCCTGGCGGTGGTTGCGGTGGGGAGCTCAAAGGGCCCGTGGAGGCTGTCGAAGGTCGACTTGGTGTCCCGGCCAGAGGACTTCTTCAAGTCGTCGTGGGAGCGGGACCTCCTGGGGAAGTCGTCGCGGTGGGAGTAGTAGTAATGCTTCTTGAAGTCGCTCGTGCTGCTCGGGGTCGGCGAGGTCGGCAAGAGATGTCGATCCTTGGGGGGTGGTGGTGGGGGCTGCGGGGATGGAAACGGGGGTCGTTGGGGTCGGGCCGGCGGCGGCGGTGGCCGTGGTGGCCGTGGTGGTCTTCTTGGTGGCCGTGGCGGCGGCGGCGGTAATAGTGGTTTAGGTGTTGTTGAGGTGGATCGGCTTTGGGACTGTTGCGTTCGTGATGCCCTCTGCTTCCTCCTGCGGAGCCAGAGGAAGAGACCCAGCGAGCTGGCGATGATGAGAGCCCCTCCTGCTGAGCCGGCTGCTATCCCAGCTATCCCCACCGTGGACAGTGCCTTATTGTCGGTTGAGGACGACGACGTGGTGATGGGTGCTGTCTCTATTGGACATGGTGCCGTGGTCGTTGCAGAGGTCTTGTGAGTAAAAGAGAAAGAGAGGAAGAGGCAGAGTTGTTAGTAGATTGTTCACCAATTGTCATCCGTAAGAAACTTACCGTGGCAATCGCACCAGCCGAAAAGTCTCCCGAACGAAACCGTACTGCAATGCTGTTCGCGCCCATCACAAATCCATTACTCTCTGTCGTCGACGTGGTATATGACTGCCCGTCAGATACTGCCGTCAAGCCGGCCACGGCCAGGGGCCCAGCGAAGCTCGTCGTGCATCCCAGGTACTGCTGGCCTGGCGTTGAGCTCGCTGCACACGTGTATAGGACGCCCGTCGGACAGCAGGCAAATGCAGTCTCTGTTACCGTAGCCGACACCAGATCCGTGCTCGAGCAAGCCGCCGTATACCCGCTCGGGCACAAGCCAGGTGAGTAGTACTGCTCAGGCACCGGGTCATAACCACTCGGGAAACAGCTCGTCATCGAGGCCAGCGGCCCCTGCTCATAGTAGTACGTGTTTGTGTTCGCGGTATCCCATATTTGGTAGAGGCCGGTCGCGGTCGTACAGGCCGACGGGGCGGTGAATGTCGTCGTGAGAGGTCCGGCGTTGGACATCTTTGCCGGGGGAAAAGATGTCTTCTCACCTCGTCTTCGCGGCGACGTGTTTGGCCGAGGCTGTCATCCACCATCGATGCCCCTCTCTCTCTCTCTCGGCACGAATGCGTTTGTGTGCGGTGGTAGTGTGCAAAGAACCAACGTTGGATTTGAGTGTAAGGTTCGAAGAAGTGGGAGGGGAAAAAAGACAGGAAAAGAAGGTTGGAACTTGCCCAACGTAAGCACACAGGATCAGGAAAACAGCCGACCGAGTGGCAACCGGATCTCCTTGGATTGGACTGGTAAATGGCAAGGTCAAGTAATGAAGGCTTACGTGACTTTGCAGAGGTGTGTGTGTGGTGCTGGGCAGAACGGTCCAGGTTCTCCTGAGAAAGAAAATAAGAAAATAAATTCCGCCCCAACATCCAAGACCCCCATCCAACACATCAATGCAGGTACTGACGCCACAGTACTCACCCACCAAAAGTCACAAGATTTATCAACGGCTGCTTCCATGGATATGACTCTCCCTCCCTGTGGGTGTGGCCGTTTCTCTCCCGTTGTGCGAGGCGAATCTCGCTTCGTCCGCAGAAACCCCAGAAATGCCGGCCAACGAACTGTGCACACCAGAAAACGTCCCAGGTGTGTCCCCCATTCCAGAACACATACACATACACACACACACACACACACACACCGCACCCTGCAAGTAAAGGGGGGGGAGAGAGAGGGGTTGGTGGTACAAGACAGCTGGAAGGATTCAAATATCGATCCATCGTGGGTATGTTTGCATAATCATACCAGCGGCGCAGCGTGGCGGCCGGGCGGAGACTGCATGGTACTTGGGGCAGTCCAATCCTTGTCTTGGTCGAGGCTCTAGACCATTTTCCGTAACCAGTGTCGAGATGTTACGGGCTGAGGAATGCGGTGATCTTCAGGCGTAGCTTAAGTTACCAGGTCTTGTTGTGCCAAGGTCGTCGGCCGTCGAGGTGCAGGTGGTGAGACCATCCGTTGATCCTGTAATCAGTGGGCACCTCTTGCCGCATGATGAGCTCCGAGACCTGGTGATGCATGTGATAGAGAGAGGGGGAGAGAGGAGAGAGAGGAGAGAGAAAAAGGTCATCTCAGCAGCTCACAAGATTTCTGGCCCCCTCGGGGCGGAAGAGAAGGAAAAGAGGTCGAGGTCAGCCTCACGGCAACCCTGCTGTGAACAAGCTACTGCGCGCCTGGCAGCCATCGTCGCTTACTCGGCCAATGGCGTGTTATACCGGAGGTGAACAAGCGGGTCTTGGCCCTGACGCGATGAGATGACCTTCACACCCTCAAGCGCCCCTTGAAATCTGATGCTGACTGTCATCCTGTCATTGGTTTAAAAAGAACAAATGAATTCCCCGTAGAAGGTAAACAAAAATGTCACCGTTCTGTCAATCCCATCAAGGAAGAGGGCGTATGTGTCGCCTCCCAGGCACGCTAGCAACAGGCCTATACGGACCTAGATCTGGTTTCAAATTTGACCTGTGAACAAGGTTGAATCATCACAACCTCCGGCAGGAAGAGAATGGATTGGGACAATTGTTGTTGATGAAGAAAATTAATTTTTTTCTGGTGCTAGCTGGGCCTGAAGGAACTCCCTTGTAAGCACTACAAGCCCCCCCCCCCCCGGGTTGCTCGCTCCTTCCTGCTCACACACCTGCCTCCCGAAAGAATTTGGTCCAAAAACGAAGAGTGAATTAACCTCGGCTTGCTACGAGGGAGGACGTTGTGGAATCAGATCTGATAAGGCTTGATAACTTTCTCAAGGTTCTGATCGTTCTGATGGGGGGGGGGTTATAAGAATGTCAGGACACGGCGTATTGTAGAAATACACGAGATACAGTGCATGCATGTTCGATAATGTTCTGACCACTTGCTAATTCAAAAGTAAGTGGCTTTTTTTTCTTTTTTTTTTCTTCTTCTTTGAGATTTGAGCATACTGTAAACCCCGTAGAGGGCAGACGAGACTTTCCTTCACTACCCACGCTGAGAGTCGTCACCACCACCACCGGTCGGAGTAATATCCCTCTTGCCGAACCGCACCCCAATATCCCTCCTGAAGAACTTGCCAATATTTTTCAGATTCTCGTTGATCGTGACCTTCTCTCCTGGTGCCCCTGCAGGACCCCCAGTGGTGGGCGTGCCAAGACGGTCCGACGCATCACGCGCCGCGCTGAGCAGCTTCTCGCCCAGCGACGCCGCATCAAACCGACCCTGCAGACCAGCCGAGCCGGGGCCGCCGGGCAGGTTCATGACGGGGAGACCCGCGCTGCCGAGGGCGGACGCTGAGGTCATCATGAGAGGCGTAAGCAGGGGCGAGGCGTCGACCAGCTGCTTGTCCGCACCGGCGCCGTCCCGATGGATCGTGAACAGCTCGAGCAGGTGGGCGTGTTCCTGCTTGCGCACACCCTTGAGTTCGAGGATCTTCTTGAAATTGTTGTCGGAGCGGTCCCCAATGTGGATCAGGTAGGCCTGCACGAGACCCTCGGGGGGTGAGGGCCTGACCTGCAGGGTCTTGAGAAGTGGGTCGATGCGCGTCATGCTCTGGTTGACGCGTTTGATATAAGACGCTGGTGGGTTGGAGGCTGATGATGAGTTGTGGAAGGAAATGAGCTTCTCGAAATCCTTGACGAGGGTGTACTTGTCGAGAAGCATCTACAGAAAAAGAAAAGAAGAAAACAAATTAGCAATCAGCTGTACACAAGTATTTCCCAAGAGAACAACAGACGTACCTGCTCAGCACCGCCTTCAGAGATGGGACGACACATCACGATATTGGCAATGTAGGCCGCCGCCAGACGGTCGACCAGCTTGTCGCAGAACGCTCTTGCGTATTGTTGTTTGACCATGAGCGAAAGGATTTCTTCGGCCTGGGCGTTGATGTGCTTCAGAAGCTCGCCGACATACGAACTGGTGTCGCCCACGCTCTCCATGTCCCGCCAGTTCGTGTTCTTCATCTCTCGCCAGGCGCCCTCGCAGTCCGCCTCCACTTTCTGCACCAGCGCCTGGACCGAGGCGCTGGCGACGCCTAGAAAGGCGTCTGCCTGTGATGACAGGTCGATCTTGGCCGCGAGCTCCGGGTCAATGCGCTTCTTGATGTTGTCCTCCAGCTGGACGGTGTTGGTGTGCCAAAAGTCCGCCGTGTTGAGAACGAGGACGGTGTCCTTGAGTGCTGGTCCCTGGGGGCCGCCCCGCTGCAGAAACCCCAGCAGGACCTGCTGGGCATACTCCTCCAGATATTTGGCCAGGATCTTGGCCAGGTCGTGCAATCGCTCTCCAGTCGACAGCTTGGCGCACTGGGAAAGCGTGATCTTGTAGAACTGGAACAGTTCGATCGCCGACGGTATGACAGCGCTGGTCGAGAACTCCTCATCTTCCGGTATCAGAGGACCATTCTTGTACTTTGGAATCATGGCCGCCAGGGTCTTGTCCTGCGACTCGACCCAGAGACTCAGATATGGCTCAAACGCTACCGAGATGGACCCGTGGAAGTTCTGCGTCCGGTCGTCCGAGGAGCTGAGCGTGTCGATGCTCGCGCGCGGCAGCTCACTCCCGAAGCGCCTCTCCAGGCCCTGCTCGAAGTCCATCGTCTCCTGCAGGCAGCTGAGCAGCAGGTTGACGTCGATCTTGTTGCCGTCGGCCCGCCTCATGCTCTTCTCGAGGATGCCCTTGAAGTCCTCCCTGGTGCCGTCGCAGAAGGACATGGCCAGCATCTCGTTCACCCTCCAGTGCGGCGGGAAGATGACGGCATGTTCGTCCTCGTGCGTCTTGAGCATCCGCTTGAACCACGCATACCGCCTGCCGATGTTGTCCAGGTTGCCCGCCTCGTCGTTGCCCCTGAACACCTGCCGGTACTCCCGCAGCTCGGTGTTGACATACCACGTGATCAGCCTGCTCTTGGCGGTGTCGCCCAGGGCGTCGGCGACGAGACACGCCTCGACCAGGGTGCCGCGGCGCGCGGCGATCTCGCCCTTGGCGAAGGCTATCTCGAAGTCCTCGCAGACCTGCTCGAGCAGCTCCCTCTGCAGGTCGGCGACGTTTCTGCTCAGCACGGCGATCTGCTCGATGCTCCGGTAGCTGTTGAAGTGCTTCATGAGCTGCAGCACGGCGAGCAGCAGACCGGCACACTCGCGGTACTGGCGGGTCCTGGCCAGCCCGCGCAGCTGCTCGTAGGCGGTGGTTAGCATCTGCAGGCGCTTGAGGGCGGTCATGCTGAGGGTCAGGTTGCGCTTGGTGCCGTCGAGGCGCTTGATCTCGGCCGTCATGGTGGTGATGTCGCGCTCGGTCTGCTGGGCACGGGTGCGCACCCCCTCGATGCGCTGGAACAGGGAGGCGAGCTCCGCCTGGGCCGTCTGCATGCGCTCGAGGGACGAGTCGGGCCGCCAGGCCTGCGAGGCCTCGCTGGTGGTGATGGAGGTCGTGAGCTCATCCTTGTGTGTCTGTAGGGTGGAGGAGACGCGAGCGATGGAGGTGACGGCGGCGGAGGGATGGGAGAAGAGGGCGTTCAGGTGGTCTATGGGATCGTAATCGACTGCCGCACAATACGTAGGTTAGTGGACGTTATTTTGTGTACTCTGCTCTCAAGAAGGGAGGACTTTCTGGGCCATAGATACAATGGCCTACTGGGAAGAGAAAGGGACATACCAGCATCAAGTGATGATGGGTCGAGAAGACTGTTTCCCTCCACGATATTCATGGTTGTTGCTTGATGGTGGTTGCTGGAAAGCCTTCCAAGTCTGGCGACGTTGCATGTGAGACAGCCTCACAGGTCAGTGACAGCTCCAGGGGGTCTCAGCTCTGCCCAGTGCGCTTGGGCCTAGAGACACAGGAGCAAGCAGAGAACAGGGGTACAACAGCCGACTCCGACATCCTGAAAGCAATTGTCATTTCTAATTACTATCTACATATCCTCAATGACATGATCCAAGCTGGCTTGAAGTGCCGCAGTGTTTTTTCCTCTCCAAAATTCACCATCATACATATTTCTACAGTAGAACCTGAGGTGCTGCGTAGTCAGTCTACTTTGTTTGCAAATCCCAAGTGTTGAAGCCTCATGGTGCATTTGCTTTGGGGGGCTAGAACTTCTGCTTGGCAAGCCAGCCAACACCTACGCAAGCCCCGGCTAGCCCCCCAAAAGTCAGCACTTAAGCCACTATGGCACACTCAATTCCCCCCGAGCCCCCCCCTCCTTCTGCTCTGGCAGTCAGACAGAAAGTCAATCAAAATCTTTAAATTTTCCGAAACGGAACATGGGACCCAAACAGATTCCAGCCTCATCATCCCACACCCTTGCGTGAAAATCCAATGTTCCGATCGAATGTCGTCACTGATGCTACCCAAACATCGGTTAGAGCCGAGCTTACCCTGTCACCATGATATTCCGACGTGCAGCTCTAGAGGTGAAACCCATGGTGCCCAACGACAACAAGTCAAGGAGGGAGGGGAGGAAAAGAAAGGTGAATAGAAAAAGGAAAGAGGTGAAAATAAACGAGAAATGACGCGCAGGGTGCCACTTGTACGACTTGCGGCTGCATTGCAGCGTGACATTTGTTTCAGGTCAATTAACACATCGATGCCCAACATGTAAGGCGTACTACAAAATCCACGGCGGCATGCTTCACGATGACTCACAGAAATAAGAAAGAGAGGGGGAAAAGGACAAAAAGATAATACAACCCAAGAGGGCTGCGTGGACCACTGGGCAGTCAACTCAAGTGCATTTCATCCTGCAGCACGCCAGGTGAAGAAGCAGGAGGGGGGGGGGGGATGTTTTGCCCCATAATGTTGCGCCCCTCGCATATGCAGGCAGGCTGGCTGGATACGGGTGCACTCTTCGCCAGACTTGTTCTCTCAGACCAAGCCCACCCCGTTTCACCCCGCCTGCCAGAAAAGAGGCGGGGCCTGTGCCTTACGGCGCGCGGCTGAAACGGAGCAAGTCTCCTGGGCTGAGAGGGTGTGAGGTAGAAGAGGGTATGCTGCTATTTACCGCTGCTGCCCCGCTCGTTCAGGTAGTCCCCTCGTAAAATGTCATCATCGCGCAGCAGACACCACACACACATGCACGCCACATGGCTGCATATGCACAAGCACGTCGCAGAAACAGAGAGGAGAAGGGCAACGAAGGAGGGGAAAGAATGAAAGAAGAAAAGTTTTCTTCCCCCCCTCATTGTTTGTTGTACAATATCCCTTCTCGTCGGGTCGGACCACCTGCCCACTAATTGCCATCCCCTCCCTCCTCCTCCTCCTCCTCCTCCTCCTCCTCCTCTTCCTCTGCTCCTCCGTGGTGTAGCATCGCCCTGGTTTCGAAACTAGTACAAGGCTTGCCGTGCTGCAGGTAAGGGACAGAAATGTGGGTGTAAGTTTTTGGGCAAGCCCGTGCAAGCGAGGATACACACGGCCGATATGCACGCAAGTCAGGCTCAGTCGTACTTTGGGAGGACGTGGGGCAGGGCCCGGTGTGCCAAGCTGCAGGCGGGTTGCTCACCGAGCTGAGCTGGCTTGGACACCAACTGCTTGTGCGACAACTTAATTCTGCTTACTTATTTTTGGAAACCTTGACGGTCATCTGTGGTGGCGTCAAGCAATGACGAGACGGGAGGGGAACACGTCAGGCCCTGACCAAGGGAAAAAGGAAGCCAGAAAAGGTAACAAGAGGGAAAATCAGACTGTCGCACATGGTACGCACCCTGGTCTTGACTCCTCGCATTTGGGAATCTCGCCGATCTCTGCATTCTTGTCGTGATTCTCGCTCTGAAAACAAGTCTTTCCTATGTAATATGGGGAGGGGGAAGAAGGTTAAGGGGGGAGGGGGTATCTTTCTCGCTACTGTTTTTTGGGGGTATCCTTCTGCACTCTACTTTCTCTTGCTTTCCGAGTCCATGCCCAACCTGTAGTAGAATTCTGTTGATGTCTCTGTAGTTTTCGTTCTTCCGTAGCAATGTGATTGACAAAATCAAACGCTCCATATTTTTTTTTTCTCTTTCTTTTTTTTTTTTTTTTTTTTTTTTTTTTTTTTTTTCTTTTTTTTCTTTTTTTTTTTTTTTTTTTTTTTTTTTTTTGGGGGGGGGGGTTGTGTCTGTGCCGAGAAGCGGGAGGGAAGCCAAAGAGAAACAGAATGACAATTACTTTTTTTTGTGTCTTTTCTTCCCCCCAAGGACAAATAATAAAGAGACTTCACCATTAAAATTGAGTCTTAACTAGGATGTGATGTGAAGATGTCGACATAGACAGACACCACCACCAGCAAAAGACAGTATTTGAGAAACCACACCCCTCCGTTCTCCTCCTCACTCGCCACTTTGTCTCATCGACAGACTGACTGACTGCACATGTGACTAGACTGGCCAAGGATTTACTAAACTGTAAAAGTAGGTAGGCAGGCGCAAAACAGCCCTGATTCCTACGGGCACATCCAAACGGTAGTAGAAGAAGAACAGAACGACGTACCAAGGGGGAAAAGAAAGTAAGTCCCTGACCTCATTGCTGCTGCTGCTGCTGCTGCTGCTGCTGCTGCTGCTGTACACACACCTGATGACGTCGAGAGGGGCGAGAGAATCCATCGGCTCCTATTCAAGCAGACACGGTCAGAGAGTTGATTCAATCTACTGTACATGTCATTAGGGTAGCACGAGAGGCTTGTCAAGGACAAAAGTATGGAAGGGTCGTAACAAATGGATGGAAAGAAGGAAGAGAAAGACGAAAAAAACTCATATCCGTGCTTCGATAGCAGATCATTCTTGCCAATCAATTCAATAGCAATGGACGTGTGAAGAGGGCCAACCTGCTCTTGGTTTGTAAAAAGGACCTGGAAACGCTTCTAGGAAGACTTGATTGAGGATCTCAATGCTACGTCGTAAAGCCGCCCCCCCCCCCCCCCCCCCCCCCCACCCCCCCCCCCCCCCCCACCCCCTCCCCCCCCCCCCCCCCCCCCCTCCCCCCCCCACACCCCCCCACCCCCACCCCCA
>JACWST010000006.1:98720-216282 GCA_014850475.1 Cryphonectria naterciae
GGGGGAGGGGCCCCCCTCACTTTGGTTTGTAAAAAGGGCCGGGAAACGCTTGTGGGAGGCCTTGATGCGGCACCTCAAAGCTACGTCGGAAACCCCCCCCCCCCCCCCCCCCCAAAACAGTCCCCCAACGAATTCCATCTCTCTCTCTCTCCCCCTTTCGCACCGACACACACAACATTGAGCACCCGTGAGTACTCCAAAGTGCAATAAAACTGACCGAACCAGAGGTGCAAGTCTAATTTTCTTCCGAGAAAATAAGGCAACGTAGTATGGTTTGACTCCTCAGCCCTCCACCATCCTCAAGCACACACACACGTCTCCTCCCTCTCCTTTTCTCGTGCCTCCCTTGTCAGATTCGCCTCCACCAGGGAAGCCAATCAATCATTCCATCACGGACTTGATCCCCCCCCCCCCCGGGGCGCGGAGATGTTGCCACTGCCAGGATAGATCGATAGATCAGCGTTTGAACGTTACTTGAGCTTGCTCAGCAGGTGTGGACGGACGGACGGACACGGACAGCCTTGCCCGGGATGTGACGAGAGGGGACTTTTTGACTCCTTCGGTTTATTCCGTTCATCTAAAAGGACACGAAAAAGGGTGAGAGAGGGAGGGAGGAGGGGAGAGAAGAATAGGGGCAAACCCACGGTATACTGAATCAGGAAATCGGCATACGGTTCTACAAATACAGCTTAGTTGAATTGATCAAGCATGCAAGAGAGCCATGGCATGCTTTCGTTTGTGTGTACCTGGGCTGACCCACAGGATAGAACGATGGCTGGCGAGAACAAGCCACTTTTTCTGAATTTCCACGGCGGCAAAAAGAAAGAACAACTCGCCACCACCACTTGAAGCAGGAAGCAGGACTGAAACCCTCAGCTCCATCAACCTTCCCTTCTCAGACGAGAACCCAGCTCGTGCCGTTTCTCTCCTCCTTTCTCCTCCCTCTCCTCTGCATCATTGGCTTGATTTCAAGATGACGCGGGGAAGAGGTCGGAAAGAAGGAAGGAAAAAAGAAGCAATACTTGAGGCGAGCACGTCCACCTGACGCGCAGCTCGCAGGGACTTCCCGTCTCTCGCTCGGAGGGTTCTTGGCTATAACCCAGCATACCATAAGAAGTGGCGTTTTCTTTTACGCGCCAAAAGAATTTAGGCCACACACACACAGAGAGATAGAGAGAGAGAGAGAAAGAAGAGGTCGGGTTGGGAAGATGGTGGGATTGGAGGGTGGGAGGGAGGAGAGAAAGGGCCGGGACGTATCGTCACGGGCGTTTTGTCCCGTCCCGTCTCCATAGATAGGAGAGACACTATAGTTGAGAAGTGAAATTCAGATAGTCAGGTTCACTGCAAGACCTTGCATTGCGTGGATTTAGCTTCCGTGAACCGTGTCCAGGCCAAGCTCTTTTGAGGGCGAGCTCGCGATGTCTGGGCCGCTCCCCCCCTCTCTCTCCCGAAATCCTTGCTCTTCCCAACTCTCTGGTCGCTCGGCCGTCCCCGAGCCGTGTCCTGATGACGATTAATGCTAGATCCTAGTGTGTAGTGTGAAGAAGTAGTTCCCCCCCCCCCCCCTTCTCTCGATAGTAACCAACACAATCTTGCGTGCTTGACAGAGAAAATAACTCCAGCCGCGGCTGTGGCAGCTGCTTGTCGAGTGGTGGGTCACAGACAAGACACATGCTGGGGGGTGCCCGGGACGGCCCAAGTCAGTCAGTCGGTCAGACTTTGCGTGCTACAGCTCATAGAATTTCCTGATTTTTTTTATTTATCTTTTATTTTCGTTTTTTACACAGGCCAGCCAGATAGCAAGAAAATCAATCACATGGCCCCCGGGGAAAATAAAATTGAAGATACCCTCCCCCTCCCCCCCCCGGAAAAAAACAACAACCAATATATCATGTCTTGGAAAGGCACCGTAAACGAGCCAATAACCATCATAGTCTGCCGGCATAAACCATGTGATATGTTTCATGACATGACCATATGTACCGTGGAATAAGGTCCCAAGATGGACAGGCGGCTCATCAAGAAGTTCTCTCTCTTTCTCCCTCTATATCTCTCTCCTATAGTAATTGATGAAGGTGACGATAATGGAAGCATATCATCATCATCATCACCATCACTTCTGCAAGCGTCTGCTAAGTGCCACTCCCGAAGCCTGACTGTCCGCCTGCCCGTCCGTCCGTCCGTCCGTCCATGACCTAATCGCATATTTGGAAATGTTAGGACAAGGGAAGTTCCGTCAAGGAGGGAAGCCTGGCTCTCGTCTTCAGCTCCGAGCGAAAAAGGGGGAACGAGTTTTGTGGTCTGTGGCTTGACCGGCGATTTCGACGAATACTTGTGATCTCGCATCTTAATCCCCCCCCCCCTGGTTCCCGCTGAAGAAAAAGAAAGAAAAATAAAACTCGTTCACTCAAGACATCCAACCAGTAGCGCCGAGAAAATAAATGAGGAAAGAGAGAGCCTTGACATTGCAATCTCGCCCTCCCTTTCCGTCTTGCCCGTGTGTAAGGGGAAAATCAGCAACGAGGCAAAAGCGAACGTGGTCACGCCCCCCGCCTCCCCCTAATATTCCCGATGTGATATTCCACCCTTTTGATGGTTCTTCGGGCTGCAACATTGAAGGTAGTAGGTGTGGTGTTTCTTGAGAAAAAGCAGCAATCAACACCGAATCCCCTCCCTCCCTCAACTCGCCGAGTGGATCCCTGGCCCTTTTGCCCACCTCCTTCCCTGCTGTCAGCTCCTCAGACCACATGTATCCTCCGCCCGCGTCCCCGTGATGGAACGTTAAACTGAAGGATGTGACGAGAAGAAAGAATTCGATTCGTTGGGCTCGGGTCACTATAATCCGCTGCACTTTCGTAAGATTGGCCTCGTGAATCTCTGCCGAACCTGCCAAGACGAAGAAGAGGCGGGGGGGGCGAGAGGTACCTAGAAATGGATCTGAGACACACAGGGTCATTCTCACCTTGTTGTGGTCAGGTGGCGTGCCAAAAGGGGATTAAAAAAGAAGAAGAAAAAATGGAAGGAAAGTCACCTCCCTGCCTCTCTCCCCCCTCAAGCAGATAATTTCCAGCACTCAGCCCATTCCCAGCGTGTGTGGGAGAGACAATTAGAAAGTCTAGTGAGCAGCTTTGTGAAATGCCGGAATTTCCGAACTCCTCGGCTTCTAATATCACACACGATGTCTCAGTAACTCCCGATATTCATTTTTGTTCACCTTAATTTTTTCTCTCGGGGTTTTGCCGCACGCCTGAGAACGCGCGCGCGCGAGAGAGAGAGCTGCCAAATCAAGAAAACTTAGGCCTAGTCAATGAAGAGCCCTGCTGACGTCTTTATGGCTCGGTCCATTTTGTACCGATCACAGACCGGTCTCTGGTGTAGCACAATGGCTGTCGAGGCTTTGACCAGCCGAGATATAGGCCGTGTAACCGACTATCAAATCGGCGATTGGTCTACCTTTAGCAAAGACTTAACAAGTGCATATTTGGAACGAGTCTCTGAATTTATTCCCCCCCTCCTCCTTTTTTTTTTTTTTTTAAAAAAAACAAAGGGAAGAAGGGGGAAAAGATACCATGTCCAGGCGGTCTCCAAGGTTGGTAGTCATAATTCCTCTACTATGATGGCAGGATGGGCGACCGAGGTCTAGACTCTAGAGTCAATGATCGACACAGGGGTACTGGTATCCAAACTGCTGGGTCTCATACACACACACACCTACTCTTTTGTGGTAAGTAAGTAGACGAGATCTCAAACTCTCTGGCAAATCATGCAGGCAATGCAAGTCCCTGCTTTTAGCTGTTGTTTGGCTGTTTAGGGTTCCTCTTGCTTTGGCACTGCACCTGACAACAATAACAGCAACAGCCTATTTGCTAGTCAATCCTTTTTGGAAGGACAGGTCGGGTACGCGGGGTATCTGTAGCACACAGCATGCAGTCATCATGCAGTATTTCTGAAACTCCTTTGTGTCGGCCTTGAGGCTAGCAGACTTCGAATTGGAGGGTGGCAATGTGTGTACGGAGTTCTGCTAGTCGACCGACTCTCGTATCGAGCCGCATGGGAGCGGAGTATGCTCTGTCTTGCGCTCGCCACGGATCCTCGCAACCTCCTCTATCGGAGAGAAAAAAAGAGAGGTTTCGGTGTGGAAGGGTTGAGCCGGTCTGCTCATATGCAGTGTCTCACACACCCCACACACCCAAACACACACAATGGCTCGGTGAAGACATGCGTACTGGGTTGACGCCCTATCGATTTGCCATTCATTCGGTACCAAAGGCACACCCACAGGGTGAGCTTATGAAAAGCCGTGGCGGATGGCGGATGGCGGCTTGCATGTCGAACAGGTCAAGTGACGAGCAGCTTTTCGTATTCAACTCTCCCTCCAAAGTCCAAAAAGCCCAGCCTAGGCCCGAGTTTGAGTGTACAATTTGTGTACAGCCGGGTCGATTGACAGTGTTTCTGCTTGCCCAAACGTTGGGACTGGGCCGAATCTCTGCGCCTCCCCCCCCCCCTCAAAATCCGGGATGGGCGGGCTGTTAGTAGAGCAATGCCGCAAAATCCCACACCGGTCACCGGTGGGTAGTACGAAAAAAGTCACTTTCCGACCTCCAAAAAGATCCATCAATAGAGAGACACATTGCTTTTGCCCTTTCAGCCCATGTCGCACCGATATTCGCAGGTGCAGGCGGTTCGGGGTGACACAGCCAATCTCAGTGGTTTGGCGTCAAGACGCAAAACGGCGATGACCTGTGTGGCCCCCCCCCCTCCCTGTTACAGTCTCCATCACGGCAGAAAGAAGGTCACGGAGTCGACTTGCCGCGTTCATTCTCGTTGAGGTAACCCCCCCTTACTCAGGATGGTCTGCAGCTAACACCTGCGTCCTCTCACACCATTCATGGCTTGGCGGTTGGTAGAGTGGATCGCCTGCCACTGGCCGCCATTCCCGCGGTCAACCTTGACGGCATCAGCACGTTGCAGGCGCTAGACTCGCCCAGCAAGCCTGCTGTGGCCCTCCGGTTTTGTACATGTTGTTTGCTACCTTCCACGTGACGGAACAATATACTGGAGAGAATGATGCTGTCCAGTGATGTGACAAGCTGAAGGGCAGATCACAATTCCGAAGCCCTGCAGCGGAGTGTAGCGGGGCTAGCCCGATTCCGGGGGACCGTACTCCGTACTATGAACCTGGTGTACTGAGAAAGAAGGCAGGCGGCCCCCGACCAGAGTGTTTGATGGGTGTCTGCGACAAATTAAGGACTGGTCTCATGACATTCCTGGTTGGTGGTCCATGGCGCATCCCGACCCCAGGTCAAGATCTGTTGGCCCGCCAGAGAGGCTTAGAGCCTTTCCCGTCCGTCACCCATCATCATCATCATCATCATCATCATCATCATCATCATCATCTCGTGCCCTGCCTGTGACGCAGCAGCGTGACGGACTCCTCGGGAGGAGACCACCAGGGCAGCCTCTGGAGCAGGGTAGACTTACTGTACACTGTACAGTACGGGCCGTGTCTGTTTGCCTGGCGGGCTTTTACCTGATGCGTGCGCCGTAAGCCTCCGCACAGAGCAAATCGACGGAGTTTTTCTTGTTTTGACCAGCCGAGCAGCAAGGGGGAGTGCGACAATGTCCTACACACCGGCTGCAGGATACTATGTACGGCTGCAGGCTGGGGCCAGGATGGGATGGAGCTAGAGTCTGGCGAGGAGGAGCTTGCCACGAGGTGGGAGGATCTGAACAAGGGGTCGGAACAGGAGGATCGCGGATCGCCTAAGAAACGCGTGGGAAGGCAGGAAGGCTTCGGTTGTCGTCTCGAATTCTGACGACGGGATTGGGCTGCTTGGGGTGGGGGCCTTGCTGAACCACAAGCCAGAAAGATGGAAGCCCCACACGCGATGCAACATGACCCAGGCATGCCTTTGGGAAGAGCGATACCACAGGAGGCATAGCTCTCCTCGGGCACCGACCTCAAAACTTCAGCCTTTTGCTCTGGTTGCCCTGCCACGCCTGCCTAAATCCCTCCTTCGCCTTATCAACCAGAGCAATCAGTGTTTATTGTGGGCATGCCTCTGCAAGGACGTCCGTTTGGTGTCATGCTCGAGCCCTGAGGAAAGGCAGCAGGTCCATGCGAGGGTGAGCGGAGGAAGGACACCTGGGTTCAGAACTGAAGAAGCCCCCTCAATCCATGATATATCTATTGGACATTTGTTCCAGGTGAGGGTGACGTTGGCTGTGACGAGTTTCGTGGCCGGAGGGATAAGGAGGGTAGGAAGGGGGAAGGGGGGGGGGAAACGATGTGTTGAATCATTTGATGTCTCCGTGCATATAGATTGCCGGTCCCTGCAGTGTGGCAGCGGATGCTTAAGCTTGTTTAAGCCCACGCCACCGACCAAGCCAACAGGTCAGGCCAGATGCCAGATATCAGATGCCAGGTGCCATGCTGTCATGCTGCCAGGGGGGGGGTTGATCGTGGCTGGGGCAGATCATCTCTGGGGGGTGTCGTGGATCGTACAGTACACTTGATAGGGCGAGCAGGAAAGGAGAAAAGAGGACCTTTTCCTCTCAGGACTATTATCCCGCCTGCCCATTCTCGTTCTCGCTAGCGATCGGCACTGACGTGTCTGGTGGACCTGAGGATACTCAAGAGCTGAGTGAAGTGATAGGTATTTTGTTGCCTCTGCTTCCTGGTCCGTGGTCGAATCTGCCCTGAGCTTGGGGGGGGGGAGACCAGAAGCGAGGATCCACCCATGCCGTGCCTTGCTCATCAGCACGCAGCCTAGAAATGTGAGGGAAAAAAGAAGGGGAGAAAAAAAGATACTATGTAGCATGAGTAAGTACCAAGTATTCCATGGAATTATTGATGACAATTTGGAAGAAAGCAGGGTGGGTGGGTTACTAAATTCACGAGAATCCCTCCCGAATGTCTGACCTTAGCTCAGCGGGTTTCATGCACAGCCAGCTTCCTCGATGTTGTCGTATGGGTTCAGACTTGGTCGGTCCCGACGTGTCGAGATGGTCATCATCATGTGGAGGAATGGCACGATGAGGGTCCCATCCCATCGATGAACCATGGGCTGTAAGACAAGCCTTTTTCCCTCCCCCCCCCCTCTCCCTTCTTTTTCTTTTCCTTCTCTGTTTTCCTTTCTGCAGCTGATACGCTAAGACCCGAATGAGGCCCATGAAGGTCGAGCGTATCGCCCAGATTAGCCAGATGCAGCTGGCAAGCTCCACTCGAAATCTCCCGGGGCTCGATAGTCCAAGCTGCAAAAGGGGGATGGATGGGGGAAGGGGATGTGGTAAATCCAGGAGGTGTGATGTCAAGGCTGGCGAAATTTATATGGTCACAAGGGTTCCTGTTGAGATCTGAGACTTTTGTTGTTGTGGGGGGTGCAGAGTTGCGGTCATGAGCATCACTGAAGTGAATGGTTGACTGGCTGTTTAGTGGGTTGGTGTGTTTTGACTTACTGGCTGACTCTACTGACTGACTCACTGGCTGACCGACCCCTACTGCACCTGCCCTGAGGGTCCAGCGCGGTGGAACCTCTGAAGAGCGGGCGGGAAGGCGCCAGCAGGCCAGGGGCTGGGCCAGGACCCCGTGTGGCCTGTGTCCATGTATTTTCTGCTATACAGTTGGTAGCCATAGTACTCGGTATATGATAGGTGGTACGTACCTTCTTCTTATGTGCGCATGTATGGTACGATGTGCCGTCCCGGGGCCGCTGGGGCAAGATCGGCTGTGGCTTTTCGTGGGGAAGAAGGCGTGGAAAAGGTGGAAGGGGCAGCCCAGCCCAGCCCAGCCCCCCTGTGGACATGAGCCTGATACCCACTGCCGGGTAGACTTTCCATCCCTGCTAGGCTGCCACTATAGCACAGTAGCACCCTGGCATAGCACCATTGCAGTGGTCCTCGTGGTCCTGTACAGGCCCAGAAGCCCCCCAGCCCAGGCCCCAGACCATGCCCAGCCAGGCCCAGACTTCACGGTCATCATGCTCAAGCTCAGGCTTCCTTCCTTCCAGCAAGAAAGAAAGAGAGAGCAAGAGGGAGAGAGCAAGAGAGAGCGAGGGCTCTTTCCTCTGAATTTTTTTACACCACCCCCCCCCTCCTTTTTTTTCCCTTTTTTCCCCCCCCTTCCCTCCCTCCCCTCTGATTGAGTTTAAGCCACATCTCCCCTATCCCTCCTTCCTCCCCCCCCTCACACCCCAAAGATCTGAAGCGAACTCAGCATGAGGGTCTTAAGCTGTCAAAAGTGTCAATCATAAGCCACCAGAACGTGACTCGACGACAGGCTCCGCTCCCACTCCCTTCCTACTCCTTCATCCTCTATCCCCATCATCCTCATGTTTACTGTCTTCCCGCCTTACTCCATGCGTTCGTTACCCAAACTTTCTTTTTTTTCTTTTTGGGGGGGGGGGGACGTGGGTTTTTTTTCTTAAAAAAAAACAAAAAAAAAACAACTGATTTTTCGATTTTATTCATAGACTAACCAATCGACATTTTATGATCTTCACACACACACACACACACACACACACACACACACACTCGGCAACATCATGCCGATCTGATTACAGACAGAAAGAGGGGGGGGGTTTGGCGTATGATCACATCTCGTCTCGGAACAAAATTGACTGATAGATTAATTGACTGACCGAACTCTCTTCTCGTCCCGGAAGTCGGCTCATGCCGTCACGCACCACCCTTCTTCAGCAGCAGTTGCTTCTGCTTCCCCTCCCGCATTGGTGCATTGGCTCACTCGTACATGGGGATCGCTCCACAAGGGGCCCAGGGCCTATCGACGACCCTCTTCTCCACCCTCGCCCTCCTCCTCCTCCTCCTCCTCCTCCTCCTCCTCCTTCTCCTCCTTCTCCTTCCGCCAATCCAACGAGCTCTCGAACTCGCAGCAAACTTCAGCCCCGCTAATGACGCCGGGCTCCTGCGAGGTTTTTCCCAAATCTCATCTCGCGCACATCTTGTCTTATGCCTGCAGCTGCAGCAAAGCTACTGCAGAGGGCTCCGTGCTGGCGCTCCTGGCTGCTAGACCCGCTCTCGTCGGCCGGCTCCGTACCATGGCGCCCATGAAACCATCGAATACATATTATGGTACTACCATAATATAGTACTATGGTACCACAGTAGTGCTGCTGTGTTCCAGAGTATTACCATACTATATGGGGGTTGGAGGGTTGGGGTGGGGGGAGGGGAGCGCCCCATAGTATACCATAGTATCACAGGTACCACCACCCCATCAGGGCTGGCGCTGCTGCGGGCTTGAGGATGGATGACCCTTGAGCTGTTTCGAGAACAGGCTGCATGCAGGGTGCTCCCTTGCCCTTAATTGCCTAATCTATTTTGCGTGCTACTGGACACTGCACCATACTATGGGATGCGAGCCTGGTCTTGGTCCGGTCCTCCCCCCTTCCCCCCCTTCCCCCCAAAATCTGCAGGCCAGGAAGCTAATCTTTCAGCTACCAACTCGACACGCACGATTCCACATGGGGATTGTGTCCGCCCTCGTCTTGCTCGCATCACCACACCAGCAGACCTTGCGGTTGGCTCACGAACGACTCTGCCCGTCGCACAAGGGCTCAGGACTGCGGTGCGGAACCCCGAGTGAGGTGCGGAATCCATCCCACCCAGACCCACTCTCACCGCTGCTGCCCCAGCACCGCTCTCGCTCACTCACTCGCTCGCTCTTCCAGCATAGCCTGGCACAGCGCGTCTTACTTACACAGCATGGACCTGTCACTGTCGTGCCGCCTGCACCAGGGGGGGAGGAGGGGTCCAGCAGTACGTACACCCGAGTCTGTCAAGTCTCCCAGGAGAAGCAGGTGAAGCAGTTCTCGCCAGGCCAGCCGTCGTGTCGTCGGGAAGGGCACGGGAACGGGAACGGGCCACTGCGCAAAGATCACTCAGTCGCACTACGTCAATTGACAGCAGCAACAGTTTGGAAGTCACCAGCGAACGGAACCGCAGCCCAGAGAGCCGGAGGCCATTGAAGAAGGGAAACCCCTCCTGGAGAGGAAAGAAATAAGAAAAGAAGAAAAAGAAGAAGAAAAAGAAACCCACCAGATCATCATCCCAACGCCGCTGCTGACGCCGCACCAGAGCCATTCTGCCGGGGACGCTGGCTCCGGCTCAGACTTTGGCGCTCGGTTCCCCTGGGCTGTCGTCCTCGCCTGAGATTCAGATCCTGGACCGCTCATCTATTCACCTGTCTGGCTGGCGGGCCCGATGCTTTGGGTCCCTGTTCTTGAGGCGCTCTCTCGAAAGCCACTGCCGCTGCCCGGCCCTCTTGTCAACGTTAAACCTCCCTTCCTCTCTCTTCTTCCTCTCTCTGTATCTGGCCCATGGACAGGAAAGCTGGCTTGACACGAGGCTCTAAGGGACGGGTGATGTCTAGTCATGGCATTAGCCCCGAGCTGTCCATTCGACTTGTCAATTACTATGGTACATAGTCATAATATTCAGCGCGACCTGCGGGCCCTTGGCATCACCGTCCTGCCCATTTCGTATACGAAACCCCCAAGTATCTTCCTTTGGGGGGTCTGCACTCGTACCGCCGGGGAAGGGGGGGGGTTGGTCTCAGTAAGCCAAATCTCGGACTTTGACAAAGTGTGAGACTCTTCTTACTTCTTCCAGAGCAGGTAGCCCGGTCGTTGATTGCACTACTTCAGTTGCAGGCAAAGCGGGCCATCAGCGAGGGCCTATCCCGCAGGGAGCCGGAATTTTTTCACCCCCTGTCCAAGCACGTCTCATTCAGACCACCCCTGGATCGCTGTCCGAACGCCGCCGCCCTGCCTTTGCCCACTTTTGAGGCTCGAAGGAACCGGTGGATTAAGCTTTCAACCTAATCGACATTGCATGCAGGCTCTGAGCCTCGTCTCATGCCACCTTGCGGTTCAGGCCGTGCATTTCTCCTGAACATCACCTTTTCCCAAATTCGACGTGGCGCACCCAACCACCCGAAATCATTTGTCGTCTTATGACTCTTGATATTTGCTGCGTCTTGCAGTTTCATGCATATGTGCAAACCAGCATGTCACAAGAGAACGAAAGCAGAGCCCGCAACAGGACAAGGGGCTCTTGCACAAATTCCTACTAACGAAAAGTCTGCAGCCGAGGTATCTTCTCTTGCTGTTTGGCCTCCTCACTGACCAGGCCTTGTCACGGCCTCACTTGTGGCTTGGTCAGTAATCTGGCTCTGATCGTCTCCTCTCTCTCTATCTCTTATCATTGGTCTCAGAGAGAGACTGAGGGTGGGTGTCAAGCAGCGCTGCCCGCTTCTTCTCAGTTCCACAACATCGATCTACATCTCCTCTCTCTCTTCTCTCAACCCGACCGGCACGAACACTTATGACTTGTATGAGTTTGAATTCTGAAACAAAGTCCCGTACTTTTTTTCAGCTTCAATTTACTGAGCCCCGGGCATACGGCCTGACTGGGAGCCCCGTGCCCCGGGCTTTCGTCCTGGATCCCTGGTGTGTACTATGTACGATAATATGAGAGCAGGGTTCAGGCCGTCTTTCACTTGGGGGAGAGAACGTGGTATCGAAACTAACCTGTCAGAGCATTGGTAAGTGAGTTCATCTCGTCTTGTGCGATATCTGAGCACTTTTCATATTTTCTCTACTACCACAGACCCCTCCCCCAATCTATTCTCCCCCCCCTCTTTCGTGTTCGGTCCCGCGCACACAAGCATCATGTGGGCGTTCGTGACAGTGTGGGGTCTGGAGCCTCGTGGTGAACTTTACAGAGCTTCTTTCGACCCCGTCCCTCTCCTGCCTCGGTCTCGACTGCAGTAGACTCCGTGGAGGTATATTGTGTCATTTCAGTGTATCCCGTCAAGCACATTGCCTTTTCCCCTCTTATCTAGCGCAGACATCAGGGAATCTAGGATCGATTCGGTATCGCTAGGATCCTGCCGTCTTCATGGGGATCGGGAAATCTTGGGTGGGCTGGCGGGCATCACGGCTGGGCTGGCCATGCACCATGTCCCTTCATCACTCGTCTGCCTATCCCTGGCATGCAAAATATGTGGGAGCGGAATGGCAGTCCAGGGTCCCTCGCTTCGTCTGGGACGCTACTGGAAACCACATGCTCACTTGTAGCTTGTTCTTTTTTTCTTCCCTTGACTAGCGCTCCGAGCTGCTGGGACTTACGTCTCCTTTTTCCTTGATGCCCCGTACTTTTCCCCCTAGCCGTCATCGCGCTGGCGTGTGTCCAGTCTTGAGGCCCGGACAGACAAGACTGAACAATCACTCGTAACTATCTATCGTCAAGTAGAGAGGAAGGGGGCACGGTCACCTCCTGCATATACCTGCCTCTTTCTTTCTATCTCTTTCTCTGTGAGTGCCGCCTCCCCTGGCTCTTGAAGGAGCATCCCAGCGGCCAGATTCCAGAACCCCCGCTTCAAGGAAGGAAGAAAAAAAGAACAAAAAAAAAAAGGCTTCAGGGGCACTCACGGTCAATGACTCTGCTGTACCCTTGGGGCTTGTCATGAGACGAATTCGGAGGACCTACCAGCTCGATTTCATACACCCCGTGTTCGCATCCCATAATCCCAACACTACTCGATATAACCTCTGAGCTTACTGCGTTCTAACAAACATGCTTGACTAGCCAGCAGATCCCTCCCATCGTCATCGTTCCTGTATAAAACCTGTGAGATCGTCTCTCGAGTCTGGCCAAGAGCAACTTCATCCGGAAAGGCTACTGCTAGTCCACTCCCTTGTCTCACACACGCTCACCCTCTAGATCTTCTGCTCTGTCCCTGTCTCTCTTTCTGCTCTCATTCTCTTTTCCTCGGAACACTTATTCCCGCCGATATTCCTGTAAGTATGGGTTGTTTATTTACTATAGTAGCAGCATGTATACCTAATAGGAAAAAGACTCGCATTTTGGCGAGCTGACTATGTCGCCCCCATGGCCGTCAGGGAAAAAAGCAACAAGCAATCCACCCACCCACACACACACACACACACACTTACGAGCGCGCGCACCCACCCACCCCCAGTCAGAGTACATGCTTCAGGACCCAGAAGCGCCACAGTCAGACATCCAACCCGGAGGACCACTCATAAACCGGCTAACATTCCCAGGATATCTTGTGTGTGCTTGCTCTCTGCCGCTGTCCTTCTCGTCCTGGGTACCCTGCCTTGGGACAGCCTATCTATTTTCTTTCAGCCCCTACTAGTACTTGCGGAGATCCAAGGCAGCCAGCCCTTTTTTCCTCCTGGGACTAGCGAAGAAAGGAGAATCACAGCCAGCACGAACACGGTCAGACACGACAAGACAAGAAAAAAAGAGAAAAAGAAAGAAGAAGAAAAGACGCATAGAAAGACCAGCCTTTCTCCCGTGCTCTGCTCATAACGGACCGACGTGTGAGAAGCATTCTCCCAGCTGTCCTTTTGTGCGGTCCTGAGACCTGACCTCTGCGCCATCACGTCCTCTCATCTCTCTCTCTTCCTTCTGTGCAATTACGAGAAAGTATTCCTCATTCATTGTGACGCTGGTCCGGGCAGCAAAAAACACCGCTGCGCTCTGTACATCGAAACCCATTACATCTCATTTGCGCCTTGTCTGAGGCTACGAGAAGAGACTGGACTGTCCAGTGAGGGCAGGGCAAATAAAAGTCGGAAGGAACAAGGAAAACAAGACACACAAAAAAAAAAAAAAAAAAAAAAGAAGGACCAAAACCCCGGCCAAAAATATCTGGCCCTTGAACCTGGTAGGAGTTTCTTTTTGCAGCCCTCCCCCCAGTACCCCAGTGCGACACAGCCGGGCGATTACAAGACCACCCCGGTCCCCCACCCTCCTTCTCTGGGCCCCTTCGCGTATTCCACCAGTTCAAACAACCCGGACTACCTACAGGGGCATTGGGCCTCTCGATCTGGGTTTACAACAAGAGAGAGTGGAAAGGCGGCACCGCCCGAGCAGAAGCGATCTCGACCTCTTTGGTGCAATCCACCTTGTGCACATCAACCTGATTCAAGCAACTAGGGGACCATCACTTAAAAAGAGCACCACGTCCTCCTCCTACCTGTTGTTCCTGGGATACGACTCTACTCAGACGACCAATCCTCCTTTCCGCACAGGTCAGATAGCCAGCATCTCTTCGAAGGTGTTGTAAGCCATCGTCGTCACCGTCCACACACCAACCAATATTTGTCGAAACCGGCAGCTACCCGCCCAAGTGTATATATATATATGTGTGTGTGTGTGTGTGTACACATATATATAGCTATACCATACCACGATCCTGAGAGCGCGTCTCCTCTCGAGTCTTCCCAGTTTGAAGTCGATTCAATCGAGGAACGTTCCGGGAGAGATCACTTGAGAAGCACACTCGACCTTCAAGGCAGCGACGCCAGAAGACGAGACGATCTCAATTCACCTTTTTTTATTTCCCTCGCTGTACCAACCAACTCGTTCTACTCATGGTCCTTGTCCTGGCACCCGGGAGTACTCCTCACTTCTTGTCCTCGGTAATGGATAACCATCCCGACCACATGGGCCCAGGAGCAGGCCCAAGACCACACTCTCCCTCCAACGGCCGCCATTTGATGATGCCCTCCTACTCGAACCTCCCACCACAGCAATACCAGGCCGCAGAAATTCCTAGTACGAATAAACCTTCCCCAACCCCAGTTACTACTGCTTCGTTGTTTCCGCCCGAGAGCGACGCCAGCAACAGTTCGTTCCTTGTCTTCTCTCTCTTCTCTCTCTCTCTCTCTCTCTCCTTCTTTTCCCATTCCGAGAAAGAGAAAGGGTATTATCATCGCCAGTCAAGTGGGGATGGGGTAGACTAACCCTTCCATAATAGGACGGTCAGTGTCAGAAAACGCGGGCGTGCACCTGCAGACATCACCTCTCGCCCTGAACGGGGGAAATTCTCCTGATTCGCACGCTGGAAGTGCCGGCTATACGTGGTCGAATGGCGATCCCTGGTCCTCGAGCCGTTCGCCGCAACAACAGTACGGTGGCAACAGGACACCAGGCCTGAACCCTGGAGGGCCCTTCTTCCAGCACGGCATGCACTCGCTCTCCACGACCATGGCAAACAACATGTCTCCCGTCACAGCCACGACCCCGGCCGACACCCAAGCGTCTTTCCACTCCTCGCCGGCGACGACCATGTCACACCTGTCCATTGAGCAGAGTGCTTCTAACGGCAGCAGCAATGGGGTCCTGCCTCCCTTCCGCGGTAACACGACACCCTACTCAGCCAGGCCCACGCCTCCGCTCAGCCGCTCGTCCTCCTTCCCAGCACCAGCGAGCACCATGTCCGCTTTCGTCCCGGGAATCTCCTCCATGCTCCCCATCACCACGGTTGGCTCCTCCCGGCCCGGCCTCTCAGCACCCATCTCACCTCTGGGCAGCTCGACCGGCGGACCGCCCTCGTCCCATTCCGGCGCAGGAAGGCTCTCCGAATACTCGGCGGCGGCGGCGGCGGCGGCGGCGGCGAGCCAGCAGCAGCACCAGCAGCAGCACCAGCAGCAGCAGCAGCAGCAGCAGCACCAGCAGCAACACCACCATCACCACCAGCCTCAGCAGTATATGCACAACTTGGGCAACCCAGGCGGGCCTATGGCCCTGGTGTCCAACTACCACCAGCCTGTGGGGAGCGCGTATACGCACGGCGGTCACTTTGGCGGCGTCATGTTCCAGCCGCAGCAGAGGACGCCTGAGAAGCCGCACCAGTGTGATCAATGTCCGACGGCCTTCACCAGGAACCATGACCTCAAGAGGCACAAGAGAATACACTGGGCGGTGAAGCCATATCCGTGCGATGGTTGTGACAAGGCTTTCTCGAGGAAGGATGCATTGAAGGTGCGTTTTTCTTTTATCTTCTTCCTCTTCCACTCCTCTTCCTCTTTCTTTCTTTCTTTCTTGGTATGACCTTTCCATTCCATACTAACTGTTTGGTTCCAGAGGCACAAGCTGGTGAAGTGTTGCGGCGAAAAAGACGACAAGGTCAAGAAGGAAGGGAGCCCCCACTCGGCAGGTACTCATGGCATACACAGCGGATCATCTTCACCTATGGATACGAAGAAATAGGTGTTGTCTGTGGTGGGACACACAAAGTGTACAACGATATTCAGGGCAGACGACATTGACCAAGATTGGCCGCTGAAACCTACCAGAGAGAGTTCAATTGGGCCGATTCAGCATCAAAAGAGCCAACACATACACACGCGCGCACACACACACACACACACACACTCTCTCTCTCTCTCTCTGTCTCTGTCTCTCTCTGCACGGGTATCATTATTAAAGTGGCCATGATTTAAGGGGGACTTCCACGTGCCCCGCCGCCCCTATTCGCGGCGGACGGCAGGTGAAGCTACAGCAGGATCCGGTAGTACACCTTGGACGAGAGAGACTGCGGGAGACAGAGAGCCTCAAAAGCAAAGCAGGCGACAAAGTGCAAAGAGCACGGCGACTACAGAGCACCGAGTCTGACAAGCCGGCTGTCTCAAATGCCCCCGAAACAAACTCTTCCAGTCTTGATTTTTTTTTTTTTTCCTTTTCAAAATCCCCCCCCCCCCCAACACGTTCCATTTCGACATATTACTTGTTTCTCTTTTTTCATGGCGTCATCGCTACTTCACGGCACACTGGGCTCAGCAAAGAGGAGAAACGGGATATTGGGTGTGGGAAAGGAGAGGAGGTTCAAAGGGGCGTGTTATAATTGGGAGACAAGATTTATTGGGCCCTCGTGGGTTATCATAACGGTTGGTGCAGTTTAGGCTGGAATGGGATGATGGTCTTGGTGGATGGGTTTTCTCTCTCTCTCTCTCTCTCTCTCTTTTCTATCATCACGGAGGAAGGAAAGCCACGGAAGGGTCATTGTACAGCATATTCTATACCTAGGCAAGGCATTGGGAAAAGGGATATTTTTTGGGATATTTTTCTTTTCTTTCCTTTTTATTTTTGATTTTTCTTCTTCTTCCTTTTCTGGATGGGCCCTGTGGAAATGGGTCCTGGAGTTTTTTTCTTCTAATTTGTTGATATCATGAACTCCTTTTTTCTTCATCATTTTTTTTTTCTTCTCGTTAGTAACTCATTTTCTTTCCTCCTTCTCCAGACAGGTTACGAGAAGCCCCCAGGTTGGGGGGGGGGGTGGTGAAGGCCCCCAAAAAATGGAACTGGCTGCTTGGATCATACCATGTCCATCAGAAATCCTCTCAATCAATGGAAATTAAGCCTCGTTTCAGTAGGCAAAACAAGCTGATTTCTGCCTCTCCCGCCGTCTCCTTCTCTCTCTCACTAGCTGTCCGTGTGTGAATGGTGTGTAAACCTGCTCTCGGTCACCTGCATACCTCGATCCTACCTCAATAAGAAAACGAATCAAAATAAAAAAGCAAACCAAAACCCCCAAAACAAAGATCCTGGTATGTGTTACGAATTTGTCAACATGACAACCCCCCCTCCCCCTCTCCCTTTCCTTCCTCAGTAAGCGGGACTCAGATTCATTTGTCACTGCAGCCCCCAACCTCCCTTCGGTTTCCGACCCCGTATAATCATGATGATGATGATGATGCTCATCAGCTTGAGCAGAAGAAGAAGAAGAAGAAACAAACGGATGCAATAGGACCATCATCCATCCATTCATTTGCCTCTCTCACTCTCACTCTCTCACTCTCTCTCTCTCTTTCTGTCCTTCCTTCCCTTGGACGGAATTGCGGGAGGAATGTTGAGTGTGTGTGGACTACAGTTTCAGCTCTCCACTCCTCCCAAAGCAGACATAGTGCGACCTTTTGCCCGCTGCTGCGTACCAGGGGGTGGAGGGTGAGGGTGAGGGGGGGTCTCCTCCGGTTGGAATGATGAATTGATTAGTCTTTGTATTTTCTGTTTTGTGGTTTTTTTTGGTTTTTTTGGGCGGGAAAATGCTGATTGATTAGGACCAGGGTATTAAGGACATACTATATAGTACAGTCAGCCAGACCCAAAGAGGGGTTGTTGAGCGGGAGCAAGCTTAGCAAGGTGAGAGAAAAATACAGAAGGTCCATTGATCATGATCTGGCGAGCAAAAGGGACAATATGAAAGCTATCGATAAGGGCCACGGGGGTGAAGGGGGGGGGGGCTGGCCAGAGTACTGCCACCATGTACATATGTATGTTTTAAGTACATACGCATGTATGGCGTTTTGCATAAACACACACACCTTTCCTTCGCGCGCCCTGTTTCTTCTCCCGTCTTCTTCAGGGCAGGAAAAGAAAAAAGAAAAAGAAGGCACCACTACCAATACCACCCCATATTGCCGCCCTCTGACCCCACTCAACACGTAATAGTACCTAAATGCACATGCGTACCGCAGTACACGGGCATGGTGGTAAGTGAATCCTTCGACCATATTCTACTCTACACACCATCGCTTGGGGGACGACCAAGATCCCACGCACGCGCGTGCACACAAGCAACCCCCCCCCCCCCGGTCATCATCATGTGCCGCATTCCCACATGGCAAGAAGATGGTGTCGAGCACGGCACCCGGACCAGAGGACGAAAGGTCATAAGCCGACACCCTGCTCGCAAAGAAAAACCCGCTCTGAACCGCCGATCGAGTGGGTGAGTGGTGAGTGAGTGAGTGGGCTTGCATGCATGCATGGGACGAATGGAAAGATACGCGTGGTGTGATGAGATGTGACATTCTTCCCCTCTCCCCACCCACATACTTTCCCCTTCCAAACACCCTGGGTTGCCGTCGAGAACTGTGGTCATGGTGGGTAGTAATTTATCACGGCAGGGCTGAACTGGGTGCGCAGTTTTGGGTCTCTCTCACACACACATTTTTCGGTCATCCGCTTTTTATTGTGCTTATTTGTTGAGTTTCCGATCGGACTCTGTCGGTTCCGGAATTAGGTGACTTCCAGGTCTCTGTCTGCTCCAGCTCAACAAAAAATAACTATAATGATATGTGCTATTTTCCTCAGTAGTTAGTTGTACGTACCTGATCAGGTCTTTTGTTCGACGCTTGGCGTCTTGGACCCTGCAAGCAGAAAACGCTCCACCCCTCTTTTCGGGATCAGACCAGGAGAGAAGGGGAAATAGCAAAATATCCCGAGAAAATCTCCTGGTGGGGGAGGAGCGGCGCAGGGCGAACATGGCTTGGGCCAGAGCCGTGGCCCTGGTATGATATGGCTGACGGTTTCTAGAAGAGCCAAGGCGATGGCGCCGGGTAAGGTGGTTGGAAAGAAGCAAAAACCCAGTCAGGTGGGTGGTCGAAAGGGGATCATAGCCCAAGCCCCTCCCGAGCTCATGCCATTTTCCCTCCCTCTCGCTCTCTCTTCTCTCTGGGCAGAAGGAGGCGCCTCTCCCGCCCGTCCTTCTCTGGTCGGATCACTCCTAGGGGGAGGATGCCCGTTCGCGGGACAGGCGATGGGATATTGCATGGAATCGATGGACTTTGATGACCCGTACGTTGTACAGCTCTCCTCTTCGCAAACTAGCTCTCTCATCCTTGATGTGTATCCATCTGCCACCCATCGATCGGGTTGATTCGTTGCAGGGAACCCAGCAGCCAGGTTCCAGGAACAACTGCCCCAGGGCGCTTATACTCGGTTGCACACACGAGGTCCTCCTCCGTGCTGATGCACTGTCTGGGTCAAGTTGATCACTCCCCCCCCCCCCCAAGTTCCTACCTCCTCCAGCTCCCAAGGCCCCATCTCACGCAGGTTGCCCGAAGGGGGTTTCAATGCTGCGTGAAATTGGCGTACGGCCCCGTCACGGGGCTGCTCAGCAGGCAGATCGATCCGTGATGTGTCGTACTAGTCACAGGCAGGATTTTTGACAGATCGCGCGCGCTCACACCCACGCGCGTATGTGGCCCGTGACAAATAAACCCAAGACAGCCTTGTGCTGAGCTGGTTGCCGGGGTTGGAGGAGCAGGAAGCCTTGTTCACACGGAGAGTAGGAGGAACGGCGGGAAAGGGGAGGTCAGCGAGCTGTGACAAGACCTTGTCAGGTTCCCACTCGGTTGACCACAGCCCCCCCCCCCCTTCACCCGGGGATGGATTTGTGTTCTTCCCGAGCACCTAGGACATATTACCATCCATCCACTTTTGTTCGGAGTACTCTCTCCCTCTCCCTCTGTGTTGCATCTGATGTGCTCGTCACCACAATCAAAAGCTTGCCCGAACGGCTCGGAGCGCATAGCAGTAGCATCGTCTGAATTCTCAAGACGAGCCAGCGAGGCAACTTGATCTCGAACCACAAGTGAATAAAATTTGTCCACCAATGCTTTTCTCGGCGCAATTTTCGTTTCTTGGGCAGAATTCGTGGCGTTGACATGCCACTGGGGACGGGGCGCCCTGCACGTCACACAGAGACAACAAGATGCTGCTCTTGTGGTTCCCCAAGACCGTGCATCTCGGAACCACTTTGTCTCATGTGAAATTCACTGGTGTGTGTCTGGAACCTTCTCCTTCTCATCTCTCGCGTCATCTCAATTTTTTCCTCTTTCTTTCGGGGTTGGTGATCTCCTGATCATGACTAGGAAAGAGACTTGGCCCGTTTGTGTTTGGTGTCTTGTTCTTGTGTCACACCCGATCATCTTCGGAGGCAGGGCTGGGCCTGAGTGGGTGTGAGAGAGTTTCCGTGGAGTCCTGTCTCTCGATAGCATCAGCACAAGCTACAGTAGGCCAAGGTGTTATTATGGAAGACCCTGCTTCGTATTCTGCCATATTTGAGTCAGGATCTTCCAAGACATGGGTATCACGGGGCCAGCAAGATTGCTTCTGCTGCTGTCCCCTCGGCGCCTCACCTCAGAGGGAGTCAACTCAGTCAATTAGTTCTCAGTCAAGACTCGCCCTCAACAAGCTTTTCCACATCACAGAATGGGGTTGTGGGGGGGAGGGTTGTCCGGCGCACACCACTAGTCCATGCAATTGTTCTGTGTCTACTAGACGAGCAGCACTAAGTGGCTGCAGAGATAGATGCTGTGAATCGTTGGGAAGACATTCCACGACACAAAAAGTGGTCGTTACCTCAGGTGGGGTGAGTAGCGAGCACCGCACCGGGTGAACCCGAGAATGAGCAGGCGTATCCCTCCCTTCCTGAGCGCCATCCGGTGTGATCCATCCATCGCTTCGCTGTGTTGCGCTGTGTTGTATCGGCGAGGGATCCGGCCGCCACCACCACTACCCTGCTGCTGCTTCTGCTGCCTTCGGGCTGCTGCAATGGTCTGTTTGCCTGCCCGTCCGTCCGTACATTTGTCTGTCTGTCGGTCGGTCGGTCGGTCGGTCGGTCGCTCTGGCCGGCCCTGCTTCTCGTCTTGATCTCCACATGTGCTGGAGACATCTTGTGGTCAGGCTGTCGTGCTCGCTCGAGTCGCGAATTGCGGTACAGGCCCTTCCTTACCTTTCCTTGGCTGCTTTCCAGAGGCCAGTCGGGTTAATTCATGCGTGTCTCTGATCCCATTTCCGATGTGTGTGTGTGTGGTGTCAGCTTTGGACTTTTCTTCTCTTGTCTCCAGCTTATTGATTTAGCAGATCGAGCTAACAGATGGAGGTTCCAAATAATTACATTATGACTTGACACAAGCTGGTGTTGCCCACCAATAACACCCATGCATTTGGGATGCATACGCTGCGTTCTTGGTGGGTGAGGGAGGGGTTACATGCTGCTGCTGCTACTGTCGTCAATATGATGATAGAGAAAAAAGGATATTGGGTATGGTAGAAGCAGAGGAAGAAGTTGTTGACGTTTCAGGCTTCTCTTGAAGAAGAATTGGGTCCTGCGCTGGAGGCTTTGGGAGCTGGGGGAAGGGGCCCTGGGGACCCGCGTAGAATAGGCCAAGGGCCTCTCCCTACAGTAATCTACACTCCACACTCTGCTCTTGGTCTATCAGCAGCAGCAGCAGCAACCATTGTTGCAAGCAGTGGTCTTGCCCACTTCAGGTCAATATGCGGCTGCAAATTTGCAGACTCTCAATACTGGCAAGGAAAGGAAAAGAGAGAGAGAGAGAGAGAGAGAGAGACAGACCTATGAGGGACAAGACCAAGGAATGCGCACACGCACACACGCATACACACACGCTCTCTCTCTGTCTCTCTCTCTCTCACAGGACCCCTTGCTGCACCCAGGCAAAGCTTTTATCGCTTGGTCCTCAAGGCTTCACAGAACAAGGACCACTTTATGGGAGCTTCCCTCTACAAATCTCATATGGAATGATTGTCCATTGTCAGCTACTGACGTTTCGGCTGCACAATACTGTCTCCCCTTTCTATGAACCATTTCGGGCCAGGCCACGAAGAAAGGCCACTGTTGGCTCAGACACCAGAACCATTCGACTGCTGCAGGGCAGAGACCGCAAGGCAGGATATTGCTCGAGAGAGCTCGATATAACCAGGTCTAGGTACAAATGTACACCAACAACCTCTGGATGGCCATTCTCTCCCCCCCCCCCCCCCTTCCTTTTTTTTCCCACGCCGTCATGCAAGGCATGGTGACATGGTGGCACATCTAACATGGTTGAGAAGGACTGGGAGGGCAGGGAGGTTTGGAATTAACACATTGTCGGTGAGGGAGAGCGGTCTACCACCTCCTTGCGGTGTGTGGATGAACTCGAGGGATCCATGACTGTTACGCTGCGGGAGCGAGCAGCATTCATTCGGATTTGTGTGTCCCCATCCCGCTGCTGTGCGAGTCCAGGCTCCACCAGCTGCTCTCTTATTTTTCTGTCCACTTCGGAATCCAAGCGAGCACGGGCTGCTGTGACTCTGCTCTAATTCCCATTCTTTTTTTCTTTTTTTTTTCTTTCTCCTCCAGTCGGGAGCTCGCCAGTAGCATTAAGAGCATGGCGGCGGCGACACGCATTAGGCCGGGTGGTACGGCAGCAACGCTGGTGAATTGGGCATGGCAATTCCGTCGAACCGAAATCATTCAGATTAGATTGGGTCAAGTAGCTAACTAGCTGAGTATGTATTCTCGTCAGAAGATCCTCAAGGGCGTGCAGGTATCACAGACTACCCCGCTTGGAAGCGATCAGGAGGACGAGAGCTTGGTGAGGAGAGCACTAAGTTGATGGGGGCTTGTCCTGGGATGGTTTTTTGGTCAATTTCACATTCAGTACTATGGAGCTCTCTCCAAAAATAATAAAATAAAATATAAAATGAAATAAAAAGGTCCACTGGATGGCTGCCATGATCTGGTTGCCTTGAAAGCCCACAACTAGTATAGCATGAATGAAAGTAATATCTTGCCCACCCGGCCTCCAATAACGGGCTTCACCAAGCTTACAGTCTCAGCGCCTGAAGCAGGCAACAACATGTTCCAAATTTTCAGGGTCGTAGAGTCCCAAAGGATACGCTTGCGTATCTCTATGGAGCGGTAGGTATCCAAGGCTGAAGGCCATCACGGCACGAGCACTCTACTTAAGTAGTTCCCAATAACTGCTTCATCATATTAGCTGGCACAGATTTCTGAGTAAGGTCTTCCAAAGAAGTATCAGGAGCAGCGTGTACCATTGGAAGATGCAGTCCTCGTTGCCTACCGAGTGTTCTCAGTCAAAGATGTCAAACATCATGGAGAAAGCCTGCCAGGAATATGGCAAGTGGCCGTGGGATTTCGACAGGGCTGGAGCCACTCCTTATACTCAGGCAGTGAAGAAGAAAGGTCTAGAGGCGGCTTCTGATATGCTGGATATTGTTCTGTTGTTGCCTGACCCATCTAATATGCGGGACCTCTCTTGCGAATCGGGCCTTACACCTAATTAACTGTTGGGGGTGCTTTTTTTTTTATTTGGCCTGAACATGGAAGCATTGTGCACTACCATCGATAGTGACACTCAAACTACTACGTGAGAGATATATTTATGGCTGTTTCAAGAGGTAGAGATCAATGAGTGTTGGAGGTCGCTCTGGTACGTGTATTGCGCATAAATTGCAGCATGTACGAGACAGGCTGGCTGTCCTGGTTTTAAAGTTGCGTGTTGATGCCCTGCCATCAGCAGTGCAAGTAATAGCTCGTAGTCGAACGGTGTATATGTGTCAGTATTACCAAGATCCTTCTTTGCTACTCGCATGTGGGGTTACGAACGATGCAAAGAAGCCCATGGGCGAACTGCACTCACTCACCAGGTGACTCTAAGAGAAACACATCACGAATTCAACCGTGTAATTGAGGATGCCAAGTGCCATACCAGCATCGACAAACGTCTTTGTCTGAGTCGGTCCGCTTACCACAGCGCAGGACGATAGATGTAAACCATGTCAGTGGTTAATGTTGTATCGGAGCAGTGGCCAAGTCCCTGCCTCGCCATGAATGCTCAACCACAGACTACCAGGAATCATCACGGCCGTTCACGCGTGCACTCTGCATGACTGATACATATTGATCAAACAGATCGGCGATCCACAGTCCGTCTTGTCCGCATGCAGTGACCCATAATTGGACCCAGCTTATGGGACAATGCCTCACTGCCCAGGAAGCATCTCGAGTGTCGGGAGGATAACGAGGGAACCACTGCTTGCTTGCATGGCACCAATACAACCAACCCAAGACAAATCAATCATGACACTTGCCACTGCCATCACCTCCCCCACGGTGACATATCTTCTTCGTATAAGACGGATATGTACCATGGAGAGCATTCTATAATGCAGCATCTCGCTTGCGATCAGAGGATGTGACTTCGAATGTGTTCACTTGAACGTGGAATAAGCACACCACTACCATCACTAAGAGGGGCATGTATCAAGCTACCTCGAATGTAGAGGCCTAGCGAACATGTCGTCAGGCTACAAGTGAGGTCTAGCAAACACCGTTCCGCTATATCACTTCTCAGACTGCAAAGCCTACATACATTTCGTTCCGAGCATAGTGACGAGATGAAGCCGCCCAGGTTTGCGCATCCGTGCTAGAATCCCCTCCCCTCCCTCCCCTTCAAAAAATAGCCCCACACCCTTGGAGGCATGCATTTACATTCGGGCCAAGAACTCATGAGACCCGAGACGAAAGTGAAGTCAGCAAGGACCAAAATAATCTGCGAAAATCACCAGGCGGAGGGCAGACACCCGAGGCGTGCCAAGCTTCTGCTGTTCTTGGGCTGGTCGGGGAATACCAAAATCCAGCTGAAAAATGAGAAAATCAAGAAGAGGAAAGGTAGCGAGCCGCAAGCGCTCGATACGTTCCATCTCGTCTGGTAGTCATGACGCATGGAGACTTCATCCCTCTGAGGTGGAGGCACGGTCGCATCGTCCGCGGCGATCTGGTGACGATGATGATCTCCCGCTGTCAGTGTGTGCTTCATAACATGTGCTCGATCACCCAAGCTGGACTCGTATACAACGAGGCTGTCTTTAGTCCCCAGGGCGTGAGTAAGTCCAACACCCCCCCCCCCCGGGGGGACATCTAGCCAGATGCAACGCAGCCCAGGGTCTAAGCACAGTTTGATCGAAGCCAAGACAGTTTATGCAGATACCTGAGCATGACGTAGGAGAAACCTTGTGCTGTGATCGATCTAAGGCTCGTTGACGATGGAGATTTCTTGGAACAGCTGCACTGGGTTGCACGTCTCGCGAAAACTTGCTGAGTACCGTGACTATGTCTCGATGTAGACCAAGACCGGGTCAGTCAGTCATTGAAATGTGGCTATTGCGAGGACTCGAGGCCAAGATCTGGGGCAAGATCACAGTCGGCTGAAACCGAGCATGGAATGCAGTTACTTAGGTTGCAATAAGCTTTGCTTGTTAAGATCGGAAACTTTATCTGCCGCCAACGCTCTCTCCAGAGATAGAGAGGGTCGTTGCTTCGTCGAGAGGGGCACGAGGGGCTTGTTAGTGTCAAGGTTGGTCCCTGGTACCTCGATCACCACCAAGAGACGGAGCTAAGCTAGACAAGGGATTGCAAGGGAATATCAGAGGGGCTGATCCCTGTCTAGCCTGAGCAAGTTGATCTCCCTTTGCAGTTAAGGATCCGGGCGTGTTCTCTGGTCGGACACTAACAGAGACCACACCTTGATGGGACCCCCAGGGTCGAGACTCCTCTCACGTCCGTTCACAATGCTGTACCAGAGTGCCATAGTACCACGGAGTATAGCGGGTTTGGGGTTGCCCGTTGAGCAAGTTTTCCTCTCAACAGCAGCAAAAAGCCTCGACACCCTCTCTCTCTTTTGCTTGAAATGATAATCTCGAGCATGTTTTACCTCTTTTCCCACCACAAAGACGTCTTGACCTGACCGTAACACATCCCAAACCTGCGCAGCACTCAAAACTCTCTCATATTTGCTCGGATCAAGAACCCGAACTGCGGAGTGCGCTCACACCCCGCAGCCACAAATTCATCTCGAGATATACACTTGTATATCTACGTTCGACCTTGACGGAACTTGGGCATCTTGAGAGAACCAATCGAGTCAACCAATCCAACCCACCCCAATCAACAACAAGCCCAATCACATCTGAACGACAATACAAACTACCCACAGCATCTTTATCATCTCCCCTTTTTGTTTTCCCCTTCCAAAATGGATATGACATCGGGCATGGACAGCAGCTCCACGAGCAACACCACAACCACGATGGCCACCATGATGGTCGCCTTCCAGAACGATATGGCGACGACCCTGTACGCCGAGGCCTGGACGCCGTCCACGATGGGCCAGTATGTGGGCACGTGTTTCTTCCTCATCTTCCTCGCGGCCATCTTCCGCGGCCTGTTTGCGGTCAAGGCCATCGCGGAGTCGCGGTGGCTGGACGAGGAGATGAACCGGCGCTACGTCGCCGTCAAGGGCCAGCTGCCGATGCACGAGAGTATCTCCCGAGACAGCCTGAAGCACAACATGGTTCTCAGCGCCAACGGCGTCGAGGAGCAGGTTATGGTGGTCAAGAAGAGGGGCGGCGCCACTCGGCCCTGGAGAGCGAGTGTGGATCCCGTGAGGGCGGCGATCGATACTGCCATTGCTGGTGTCGGATATCTTCTGTGAGCTTGGGCCTCCATTCCTTCTTGTTCCTTTTGTCCAGAGAAGAAAAGAAAGAAAAAAAAAGCCTATCTGGGGGCCAGCTTGCTAACACATCAACCACCCCTGCAGCATGTTGGCGGTCATGACGGTGAACATTGGCTACTTCCTCTCCATTCTTGGTGGTACATTTCTCGGAAGCCTTGTTATCGGCCGGTACGCCGCAGTCCAGGACCACTAAGCGACGGCTGGGGGAGAGAGAGAGAGAGAGAGAGAGAGAGAGAGAGAGAGCAAAGGCCGTCGCAGGAACGACGGTGTTGAACGAGCATGCTGCACACGAGATGAGTGGCATTGCATTTTTACAACATGATGCCAGTACGACGACCAATCGTGGGATGAGATAACGATAATCACGACAAAATTTGTTTGGAGGTTGGGTTTTCTTTGACTGGGAAAAAGGGGGGGGGGGGGAAGGCATTCTGGACTTGGGACCATCGTCGGCGTTGTCCACATAGATACTCTTCTTCCAGCGTTAGATGAATCTTAATATTTACTACTACCTTCATCCATAGTCACGTTCAACAGCACAGTCTTATCTTCTCCAGCGGGAGCAAGCAGACAAATTTGGCTTCTTTTCTTTTCCCTTGGTCGTGATAGCGACTTCGAGATCGGCGGGTACCGTTACGGACCCCCCTGCGGCCGCTAAAAATGGTGCTGCAGAAACATGCTCAACCAGCTCACCCAGGGTATCCACTCTGGGCACCCCCCCTCCTTCTGTCCTTCCTTCTTCCCGCCCACGGACAATCCGGAGCCGGCTCGGAGGTCCTTGCAGAGAGGGACTCTTCACCTCATCTCACCACACAACCGCCTTTCTGCTATGTAGAAACCTAGACTGTCCATCAGAGCGGTCTACCTTATCATATGAAAAGGCATCTGAGCGGGCTGAGGGGCTGACTGGAGGAGTAGGCGCATCGTGAAAAGCTCATGTGGGCGCTGGAAGGAGCAACCAACCAAGTAGAGAGAGGTCGACAGTGCTGGCAAGGGACTTTTAGGGCTACTGTAGCTTGCCTTGAAGGACTTCTCAACAACAACAACAACAACAACAACAACAACATCTTCCTTTTTCTTTCTTTCTTGTTGACCAGTAATCATCCAATGATCGACACCATCGTACCATCCAGATTGACGACGCACTACCTCGAGAGATATTCGGATTGAGTAGGCAAACTGATCATGCCGAGAAGAAGAACCGTTTACCTGATCACGATCATAGATAACGCCGTCATCGAGTAGGTATGTTATTAGACTCATCGGGCCTCGTGGGATACCTCCCAGTCTACCTGCTTTCTGATGATGAGCTCCCGGCTCCCGCTCCTCCTCAAGCTTCTCCCTTCCTCCTCGTCCTCCTCTTCCGCCATCCCGTTCCTGTTGTCCGAATGCACCACGCTCGTCTCGTGTCCGCACGTATCCGGACGAAACCTGGGAAGTTCTGTCTCCTCTTCGACACCGAGCCCATCGCCCATCTCGTCGCGCTCGCGGCTCCGGCTCGAGGGCAGCCTGGCAGCGCCCCGCACCCCCTTCATGAGCGAGCCCCCGATCGTCTGCAGGGCATAGCTCGAGCTCTTGGTCCCGCCCCGGCTGGGCCTCTCGTATCCCAGGTTGCCCAGCCCCGTGTGGAACGCCTTCATGAATCCCTTCAGGTTCGGCACGGTCGCTGAGATGATGGTGCAGGCGATCATGGCCTGCTGCAGCACCGCACTGTCGGTCACGGCCAACTGCGGCTCTGCGGCGCCGGCGTACGTCTGGAGGTAGTGAAGGTGCATCCCCGAGAGCACGACAAAGAGAGCGCGAAATGCGAAGGCGGCCGTCACCTTGAACTTCAACCATGGCGGCATGTTCATGGGCCAGGTGAAAATGGCCGGCAGCGCGCAGGTGATGATGTCTATGGTGATATCGAGGACGGTGATGATCTGCCAGCGATGGATCTACATGTGTGTTTTTCTCGACTCTTATATCAGAGACCCATGAGGACTCACTCGCAGTTGGAGAAGGGGGAGGGAAGAAGAGGGGGAGGGGGGATTGGTGGTGGTGCGTTTGTTGTCTTACCTGGTGTGAACATTGGGACAGATTCTTCGTCGTCAGCACCGCGCTGGCATCACAACCGATGGCCAGGGCCAGGGCCGAGAAGATGCCCCAGGCGGCGCTCGCACCCACGAGCAGCCAGCAGGTGAACCAGCGTTTCCCACGATCCCCGTCCGCTGTGAAGATCCGAAGTATCAAGGCTGCGGTCGAGCACTTGGCCAGACACAGGACGATGACGGCGAGAATTTCAGATGCGAGGAAGGCCTGTGTTCTCAAGGGCACGCATGTCAGTCATCTCAGCACTTTATTTAGCGTCGGTGGAAGAGCATGCAGAAGCGATGCAGGCTGGGGGCTCAAGTGCCGAATCCGGCCCCCAAGCCGCCTAAGCCAGCGCGGACAGATGATGACGCAGCCACTCACTACTCACCTTTCCTGATATTGACCATTCCTGCGCTGTCGTCGTGGAGTTGGACCTGCCAAGTCCGTGATGGAGACTGTAGAACACTGCTGTTGCTTGCCCAAGGTGCGTGAACTGGATAATTCTACGTGTAAGTCTAGAAAAAACCCGGGAAGGGAGAGGAGGAGGGAGAAGGGACATAAACTGACCATGGCAAAGAAAAGAAGGTGATCATCCAGGCCGTACACGTGCCATTTCACAACGGTTCTGATGATGGTAGCCAGACCGCTATAGATCAAGCACAGGATGCTGGCGATCCAGACATACCCGGCGTGATTGTCAGGCCCAGACGGCACAAGTCGGTGCGAATTCACCGGGTCGTCTGCGACGGGTAGGGGGTCCATACTTTCGAAGCTGTCCGTCTCTTTCTCTCTGTATCGTCTATTTTGTCTCTTCGCTCACACACAAGAGGAACGAGCTCTCGAGAGAGGTCACCTCTTGTGGGTCGGACAGACGTCGCGCCCCATGGGACGGCGGAGTAGCAATGGGTCGTGCTCTATATAAGCTGGGTGATCAAGTAAGTACTTCGTCGGTGTGCCGTGACGGGCTGAGGTCTAAGAAACTGAGAGATGATATAGCCCAGGACTGGACGCATAATTTGACGCAGCCTGGCTTTGGGAAAAGAAAGAAAAAGATTAAGAATAAAATAAAAATAATCGTAAAAGTAAAGGGACACTATGTGGAAAAAGCAAAGCACAGCTGGTGCCGACCCAAGCCAAGCCCCCTTCCCATCCTCTTTCGAAAGCGGTCACAAAATCGACACAATACTAAAAAAGACCAGGCCAGGCCATCGCATCCATGGTCACAGGTTTAGGAGGTACCATGGGCAGAAGAAGCAGTGATTCCTCACTCCACCCCTCCAACAGCTCATCCATTTTTCCCCTTCCATGAGGGATCTGCTCCCCAGTCAACGGACGGCCGGGGTCATCTTGTTCTGTATCCACTTTGACACGAGAGAGCAAGAGGGCTCAGCTTCGAGACTCGTTGCTATGTATTATGTAGCTATATCCTTTGGGAGGGTTGGGTTAGGAAAGTGAAGAAGCCCACTGTGTTCGGCATTGATCTCTCTACCAGGGGCCTATCAGGCACTGCTCCTGGATTTTTTTTTTTTCCTCTGCATGGACAAGCTGTGTGTGCATATTTAGATGATGTGGGGTGGCCTGGGCCCAGACAGGTCAGTCGGTCCCTGTTGAGACGTACCTCTCAGTCGGAAATACAGGTTCAGTTCTTTATCCCCCACCCCGCCCCCTTTTCTTTTCCTTTCCATGAGCCACTTTCAGAGTTGGGCAAGAGAAGTGCTGATCGGCATTAGGTTCTTGAAACAGCTATTATAGCTATGGATGATTGAATGGCCAGAAGGAGGACTTGGATCTCGCTCCTCTGCCACCCTCATAGCATATACTTTTGTTTTTTGTGGAGAAGAAAATGAAATAAAATAAAAATTCAAGTACGAGACAGGCCACCGTGAACTATGGTATAATCACTCCCCATCTTATACTGTCTTAGAAAAAAAGGGGGGCAGAGCATCACCGACTTGTACAGCTCAAGGGAAGAAAAATTCGGCGTAGCCGCAAGGTTGCGAGAGGGATCAAAGGGGGGGGGGGAGGGCTAATGGACAACCATGAGAGACGTGCAAGGTATGGTAGCTGTGTGTAGTAAATATTTTACATATACATTGTACACACAGCACGTGCTACGTACAGGTCGTAGGTTGACCAGTAGCAGGGAAACAAATAAATCAGCTGGAAAGTCCGTCCACTCTCATATGATCGGTTGGGGGTGGGGGGGGGCACCTCAGCTCGTTCGAAGAGAGACATATGGTTGTTGACTCTATACGTGAGAGAGAAAGAACACAAGAGAGAGAGAGAGTACCTGGTCTGGCGAAGAGAGGGTGGTGCCCCAGGTTGTACGTACAGTACTGCTAGAGAAGGAAATGTCTGGGTGGTAAATACGACGGGCTTACGAGTGACAGCCGACGAAGTGAGACCTTGACCCGTAAAATCTCCCTCTGATGATGCCGGCAGCTGATGTGGCAACTTTGAATCCTTCGCCAGGGGAATGGCCACGAGGTCCATGAACAAGCACACACACACTCTCTCTCTTTTTTCCTCCCTCTTTCATCAAATCACACTATGCATCTAGACGAATCGACGGTGGGAAATTTCCCTCCCTCGCAGAAAAAAAAGAAAAGAGAAGAAAAAAAATAGAGAGAGCAAGAAGGTCCCCACCACAGTGTGTACCATGGTAGCAATGTGATTTCGCATCAGGTGTAGCCTGGCACGCTTTCCCCCCGATGGATTGACACAGAGGATTCTTACTGGTCCGCGGCACCAGGATCGTGCGGCCCGCTGTCGGCTCCTCTCGCCGGTGTTGAACACCTAATTGAGGTTTCTGTTCCGCTAGAAATACTATGGGACATTCTTTTTTCCTCTTTTTTCCCTGATTTTCCGTACAAGCATGGAATGAGATGATAAGTGACAACCGTGGTTTACTTCCTTTTGTGTGATGGCTTCCTCCGACGGCTGAGAACCCACAGAGAGAGATAGAGACGTGTCGAGAGGATGATGATGATGTGGCTGGCTGAAGGGCGAAGCGATGGAAGATGGAAACCGAAATAGTGATCAGATCTCTACAGCAGTAGAGAAAAAAAGGAGGTTTATAAGACTTGACAGGTCAGAAGGAGGGATGAGAAGTAGGATTGATGCCCAGGAAAAAGATAAGAAAGTACTCAGTGGCTGGATTTCTTTTGATATGTGTCCCCCCGGTCTTCCTGTGTGGTCATGCAAGCAAATGATTCACTATAATCCGGTCAGGGAACTATTGAGCGCTATCGCAAGTGGTTCACTTCAAAAGATTTATTCCACAACTAAGAAGTGAGCGGGTCATTCTGCACGTCCTCGTTACTGGTCCATGCCAACGTTGAATTTTTGAGAGAACGAACGTGCGCAAGGACGAGGGATGCGGGAATGTCACTCTACCATGGGGAGGGGCAAATGGGGGCCTCCGCCAGCGCATAAATATTAACGGGGCCTTGGTCTGTCCTATGGGCATAGCAGAAATGTACGCGCGTAAGTCCCCAAGCCCCCCCCTCAAACATGTCCAGATATGTTATTAGCATCTCCTAAAACCATAAGACAAATTGTCATCTCCCCTTGAGCTATTAACAATACATCACATCTCTTTTCACACACGTTGCTTCCCATCCGGCGTCCTCCAGTGCATGTTCGCCCCCTCCACATCAGCCAGCGGGTTCCCCTCGCCCATACCTCCCCTCCCCTCGATGAACTCAAACCCACACTTCCTATAGAATGGGTCTTTGCCCTTGGCGGCGATCACAGTGGCCCACGCGCCCTCCGCCTCGGCCCTGTCCAGACCCCATCGCACGAGCTCGCGACCAAAGCCCCGGCCCTGATAATCCGGATGCACCCCGAGCCAGCTCAGGTACCAGCACTCGGCACGCTCGCCCGTGTACATGTGCTCAAAATACGGGTGGGCTCGCTCAAGGATATCCTCTTGCGGTGGGTCTGCGGCGCGGTTGGGCCAGAGGTGCTTGTGGATCTTCATGGCGATTTTGGACGCCGGTTGGAGGAGATTGCCTGTTGGGAGAGGGAAGGGAGAGGAAACCGAGAAGGGTTTTTTTTCTCTTCTTAGCAAACGGGACGTTCCTTTTCATTCTCTCTCTCTTTCTTCTTGGTTGGCGGTTGGATGAGTGTGTTTGTCATGATATTGCGTATCTTGACATTATATTAAAGAAGAGGGGGAAAAAGAAGGAAAGGAAAAGAAACAAGGAAACTCACGAGGGTCGAGCTTCCAGAGCTCCATCTTTTTTCCTCCATCTCCCAGGCGCATCCACTGTGCACACCCGACGACAACCTCCCGTCCCGTCTCCTCATCATGATGGACGGCCACAAGGAACTTCCAGCGCCAGTCCCACCAGCTGACCCGTGCCTTGCGCAGCCAGTAGAGCTTCATGTCCTCGGGGAACTCTTCGCGGTGCGGATGCATGAGATCCCCAAACAGGTTGTCGTCCCAAAAGGCCTGGGCCAGGACGTGGGCAATCTGCGGGATGTCTTTGTAGGACGCATGGCGCACTTTGGGTCGAGACATGATGAAAGAGCTGGAGGAGGGAGTATTCAATATTCTAGGTCTTGAGGAGGCAAGCAAACAAGCTTGGAGACTTTGGAGTCGGCGATTGTTTCTGAAGCATTCGCAACACACTCATCATCTTCGGGGTGTAGGAGTCAAAACAACAACACTCTCTTCTTCTTAAAATCTGAGGCTCAACGATCAGTCTTGTGAGTGGTTTGTATGTACTTATTCGAAAGCATTGACGAGGGGTGGGCCCTCGTTGATAGAGAGGGAGTCCCGTAAGTGTGCCCCTCTCGTGTGTCCACACGCATGCATGCGCCAGAGGTGTGCGTGCTACAACAGGACTAAATGTCGCTGCCGAAAAGACCCACAAGGAATAAGTCGTCAACGGGGAACCCAGAGACCAATCATGTAGCAAGACGATAGCCGTGTGTGTGTGTGTGTGTGTGTGTGTGTGTGTGTGTGTGTATTTGTGTGTACATAGCACATGTGCAAGCATGTATCGACCATGCCATTGCTATTGCTATGGGTGGTGGTGGGAAAACGAGCGGAGAGAGGGGGAAAAGATTACTCTGGGTGGTGCATCCAGCAGAACAGCTGCAGTGTGTGTAGAGAGCTATGATACTGTGTGGGAATCCAATGCTTGCTGTTAGGCTTGCCAGGGTGGCATGCAGGCCGCCTCTCTCGCCAGGACGATTGTGGAAAAGTCTCGCAGGAGGTTCTGCTTTTGCTCCAACCGGACGAAACCCCGGTTCACCCCTCCCCCTTTCTGTGTACTTATCACTTGAGAGGAGGGAAAGAACCGTACCGCCGTTTATACCCTGTAGGGTCTGACGCCACCGAATGAACATGCGACAACCGGAGAAAGAGCGCTCTCAACAATGTGTGTCTCCCTTTTTATTGATCAAGGAGAGTGTCTAGATGATTTTCCCTTGCTGTGGTCACCCTGGCGCGCTCAACTTCAAACAAGGCTGGTAGACACATAGGGAGACCATCGTGTTGTTGTCGTCGTCGCCGTCGTCGCCGCCGTCGCCCTCGGCCGTAAACCTGAACCTTCTTGTTGAAGTTCTATTTACTACTCGGGCTCGTACATAAGTACTTTCGACCTGCAGGGAAGAACTCGACCACGACTTCATATATAGGACGGCCTCTCTCTCTCGTTCACTCGTTATTACAACGCACAATGGCCACCGACACCAAAACTAGATCGGACATTCTAGACTCAGAGCTGAGCGTGGAACAAGATCTGGCGGACGACAATGTCGTCGACAGCAAGAAGGGAAATCAAGATGATAGAGCTCACATGCTGCGCCTGGGAAAGACCCAACAACTACGGGTATGTATTAGGCTCAGACGGCTCTACTATCCGATGCATATATAAAAGAATTCTTCACTGACGATAGGGTGTGTTTGATCCTCTTCTTCTTTTAGAGAGATTTCCGCTTCATCTCCATGTTTGGCTTCTCCATGATTCTGGGATCGTCATGGGAGGTCGCACTGGCCATGCTGTCCATGGGTCTCCTCAACGGGGGCACTGCAGGTCTCATCTGGGTTTTCTTGTGTTGTTGGGTTGGATTCATGTTCATCAACATTTCGATGGCAGAAAGTAGGTCTATTCCCAAGACATGCACCTCTTTACCCTGGTTTTTACCCTCAAAGTGATTACCTCGTCTCGGCCTGCCTGCTTCCCTTCCCTTATTAGGAACAAAGTCGCTGATTCTTTTTTTCTTTCTTCCGACAGTGGGATCGATGGCCCCCACCTCGGGTGGTCAATACCACTGGGTCTCCGAGTTCGCTCCCAGAAGATACCAGAAACAGATCAGTTATATCATGGGCTGGCTCTGCGTTCTCGGGTGGCAGGCTGGTTGTGCCAGCACTGCCTTCATGGCTGGTACAAGCATTCAGGGTCTCATCGTCCTAGGGAATCCTAACTATGTCTATGAGAACTGGCATGTACGTGAACATCGTGAACCCCCATGTTTTTCCTTTTTTTCTTCTTCTTTTCTTCCCCACCATCGCGACCGCCACTCAACCCTCACAGTGATGGTTTCCTCTTCTCCTAACACCTTTTACATAGGGCACCCTCCTCAGCATAGCAAGCGGTGGGTTCGCTGTCATGTTCAACACGCTGCTCGCACGCAAACTGGCGCTCGTCGAGGGCATCATCCTCGTGCTTCACGTGTCGTCCTTCTTTGGTGTCCTCGTCACTCTCTGGGTACTGTCTCCCATCGCCGATGCCAAGACGGTGTTTACGCAATTCTCTGATGGTGGAGGCTGGGGAAGCCTGGGTACCAGCGCCCTTGTCGGCATCACAGCTGCTATTGTGCCCAATCTGGGTGCTGATGCGGCTGTCCACATGTCTGAAGAGTTGAGGGACGCGGGAAAGTAAGGTTCATCTCTTTCTCTTCTCCCTCCCCTTTTTCTTCTCCAAAGAGCGTCGTCATTTCTCAGACATGACTCTCTCTCTTTCTCTCTCTAACTCTCGCTCTCCTCATCTCTTTTTAGAACCCTCCCTCTCTCCATGATCATGACCAGCTTCTTTAACGGCCTCTTCGCCTGGATCACCGTCATCACCATCTGCTTCTGTCTCGGCAACGTAACCGACGTCCTCGCCAGCCCGACTGGCTACCCATATATGGCCGTCTTCCTCAACTCGACCCAGAGCGCAAAGGGCGCCACCGCCATGGCCGTCTGGATCGCCCTCATGTTCAACTTCTGCAACCTGACCATGGTCGCCACCGCCTCGCGCCAGCTATTCGCCTTTGCCCGCGACAACGGCGTGCCCTGCAGCCCCTGGTTCGCCAAGGTCACGCACGACATCCCCGTCAACGCCATCCTCACCACCTTCATCGTGACCTGCCTCCTGTGCCTCATCAACATCGGCTCTGCTGTCGCCCTCAACTCCATCGTGTCGCTGAGCACAAACGCCCTGCTCTCCAGCTACATGTGCTCCATCGGCTGCATGGCCTGGCGCCGCATCACGGGCCAGCCCCTGCTGCCGTCCAAGTTCAGCCTGGGCAGGTGGGGACTTGCCATCAACCTCGTCTCGGAGGTTTTCCTTATCATCATGTTTGTCCTTGCATTTTTTCCCGAGGTAAAGAATCCGGACCCTGAGGAGATGAACTGGAATATTCTCATCTATGGGACCGTGGTATGTGGGTCGGTCATTTATTACTTATTCAAGGGGAGGTTTGTGTATGAGGGGCCTGTGGAATATGTGCGCAAGCTGGAGTAGGAGGAACTTGCGATGTATGTTGTGCACTGGTTTTTGAAAGGGACCAGTCACTCTGTGGCGTGAACAAGATTACTGCCCAAAAAATGTAGTCAAATTGCAAGATGATTGTCTCTCTAGAGCACTCTTCCTTACGCATAGATGAACGAATCCAAACCGCGAGATGTGACCTCTTCATCTTCATCCCGTCAAGTCATCTACTGCACACCCGACTCTCCTCCCTCCCTCGATCAAGTAGGCACGCAGCCTAGCATATCCCTCCACAGACTTCCCTACAAGTCGTCATTGTTGAAGCAAAATATTTTTGTTCAAGCAAATATTTTCTTAAATTATATAAAAAATAAAAAAAAAGATGGCCCACCCATTCTGGCTGTCTTCCCTTCTCGTGCTCCCCCTGAAACCCCTTCTCCGACCCAGTCAGTTCCATCCATCCCCTAGACCTCCACCGCATCCCGCCCTCGACAAGACACAAATGGGGCTCATTCCATACAAGTCTCTCTCTCCCTCTTTGTTGACCATCTTTTTCTTTTACTATGAAGGGGCGCCTCTCTCTAATGACCTGGGGATGACATAATCTTACCGCGACATATTGCGAGACTTGAGGTGAGCAAAACCCAGGCAGCAAGACTGAGGGGAGGCCAGAGAAGGGGGTAGGGAGAAAGAAGCAGAAAAGGGGAGGAAGAAACATAGCACAGGGTCCTAGATCCAACGAGTTCCCTAGAAGTTTGTCCATATACGCAAGTGCAACACATCATCTCTTCATCAACCTCTCCTGTCTGACATCCAGTTTTGAATTATGTATATTACGACTCAGTCGCTGACTTTACTTGGCTAAAAAAGGGGGGGACAGAGCGGCGTTCATCCGTCCCCATTCTAGGTAAGGCGGCTTTCCGTGTTAGTTACCATCTTGGGCGAAACTCGCCTTGTTTCCTTCGTCGACCCAGCGTTGAGATCATCTCCTCCCCCTCTTCCTTTTCCCCCACCTCTTGCATGAAAGACATGTCAGAGAGTGAAACTTTGTACCTGCCATCGAGAAGAAAGAATTTCGACAAAACTACAAAGTACGCACAAAAGCCCTTATGTGTTCCCCGACAAATAATTACCCGCAAGAGTGCGTATTCCAGACATAAGCACTGCTGACTGCCTCTTATATGATGTAATAAGCTCTTGCGAATAAATCATTGGGTGCATTAAGAAAACAAATGTCTACCATAAAGCAGACCTTAGCATCTATGGCGGCGACGATGACAGAAACATATCGTACAAAGGTGCTCAAGTGGAGCTCTCTCTTTCCCTCTTTCTCTCATCCTCCGACGCGAAGACGTGAACCATTTCAAGAAACCCTCAACTAGCGCCAATCATGAGCAAAGATTCATCAAGACCACCTGCCCTGAGGCCCCTGACAGGAAAGTCCAAGGCATGATGAGCAGGGCATAGGATACCAACTCATGGACCTTCCTTTTCCCATGGCACCATCATCGACAGGTGAGCTTCTGCCCTGCCTTGCCTTCCATTGGCATGCCTTTCATGATATCCTTTGCCCCGCCCAAGGCTGCTTGCTGTGTCAAGCAGACCGATGCTCGCAACAGACCCCTGAGGAGATGAGACCATGACAAGGCTCTGCCATCCTGTACCTCATTTGCAGATGTGAGGAATGCGCTAAGAGCTTGCGCTACGACTGTTTTTTTGTTGTTTTTGTTTTTTGTTTTTTTCTGTATCCTTCTTTTTCAGAATGGACCAAGGCGGCATCCTCTGGTAGGTCGGTGTACCAACTAGTAGCAGGCCCGTTGGCTCTCGTCGATGTGATCATGAGATCGGCAATTAGGCTGCACCAGTTCCACCTGAACCGTGCATCAAAGAGAAAGTATCAGGGAGGGGAAAGGTGAAAGAGGAAAAAAGAAGAGAAAAAAAAACAATAAAGGAGAGAAGTTCATGAATTGAGGGAGAGAAAGGATGGCTCCCTATTGGTGTGGAACTGTGCGCTGGTACCAAAGAAACGCCAGATCATGAGGTGCTGCAGTTGTGGAAGACCTATTTGTCCAGAATTGGGTCGCAGCCGTCTCGAGAATCAAAAAGTGTGTGTGTTTATGGAGGGGGTATCATCGGCGTGGATCGAGAGCATGCTTCAGAAGGAGGGGGGCTCTTCACAGGCTGAGCACCCCCTTCTTATGACTGGTGTTGGGCATGCTGCGGCATGCCAGAGGGCGGCATGCCGTACTGCCCGCCACGCTGCACGTAGCTAGAGTACGCCAGCGCCGACGATGGGTCGATAGGTCCGACGTTGGGCATGTAACCAGGTGGCATGTGGGGATTTGGTGGCATGCCTCGACCTGGTTGCTGCTGCATGTGGCTGTTGGGAGGCTCCTCGGGTGATTCGACCTGGGCGTTCTCGTCGACACCGTTGTCGTTGCCCTGATTGGGCTCGGGCGCGTTCAAGCAGGCCTGCATCAGAGCAGAGGGTCAGCAAATGCGTCGGTAGCCGGGGGGAGGGAAAGATTGTGCGATGTTGTTGTGTGCAGCGCATACCTGAATAAGATTCTTGCCCTCTGCCTTGGTGACGAGGGGTTGCAGCTTCGGCGTCGTGAAGGTGTAGACCAGCCCTGTCTCTGAGACGACGAGCAGTAGCACCTGTGTACCGGTGAGGACGGACAATTCGTAGGCCTGTTTCGCACATTGCCGTTAGCCTTGATCACCCGACAATTGAACAGGCGCCGCGCTGTCCTTTTCCTATTCAATACTAGAAAGGGCGAGGAGTCGGTCGCTCTTTAGGACAACCACCCCCCCAATGGGCGGCGGATGAAGGGATGGATGGGATCTTCTTCTGAGCGGGCGGGGAAGGGAGAATTGGTTCTCACCTTCTTCATAATGCCAGCCTTGCGCTTCGAGAAGGTGATGTGGCGACGCGACTTGTCAGCGATGAACTTGATCTCGATCTTGCGGCGCTCACGACCGCCCTTCTCGTCGTCGTCGTCATCGCTGCCGGCGGATGGACGCGCCCGCTTGACGCCGCGGGAGACGTCGCCGGGAGTGCCGTTCCCGGTGTGGTCGTCGAGCTCAGTAGGCGAGGTCTGGTCGTGTTGGTCTGTGATGTCGGCCATGTTGTCTTGAATGGTATCACCAAAAGCTTAAAAAGGTAAGTTGGTGGAGATACTGTTTTGAGTGTGGTGCCGATGGCCTTAACTGGATCTGGCGTCGAGCGGAGGAGGCTCTGTGGGAGGTGACTGTCGCAGAAACCTGGTTGGGCGCCCGCTGGATCGAGTCTGGCGTTTCCGAGAAAGGAAGCGAGGAATCGATTTTTATTTGCCTTTGTCTGACAAAGAAAGCCTCCAGGTTTAGTTGGCGCGAGTCAGCACGCGTCGGCTGCCACCAAGCTGCTCCTGCTGCTGGAAGAAGGGTGCGATTGAGGGGAAGAGACAAAGTAGTGACATGCGGCAGCGCTTCCTTTGTTGTGTGTGGACGACGCGATGCGATGTCAAGATTCGATCCAAAGGGAAAAGTGAGTCGGAACGAGTCGAAGACGTATCTGGCCCTGCGATTCCCTGTAGAGAAGGCAGCACATATGTCAGCTCCAGAAACCTCGACTGATCAGGCTTTGAGGGACTGTGGACTGAATGAAAAGAGGATAGTGAGGTGGTAGCACACGGGCAGCGGGCCACGGCCACAGGGTTAAAAACAGAGGGCGGGGTGGGCAGCCTTAGCTGTTTCTCATGGGCGAGGGCCTGGAGGGCCGAAGGGGTGGGTGGCGGGCAGGGGACCAGGGGTCTGGATTTAGGCCGAAGCTGGGAAGGTGGGAAGGCTGCTGGGGGGGGGGGGGGGGGAGGACGTAGCAGGACGTAGCAGAGCGCACACCCTCTCTGCAGTAGTTGCGGCACCACCTGCAGCTAAAACGTCCCCAATACCACCCGTTCTCGACGCACAGTACAGTGCGGCCGTGATGGAGGGGAGGGAAAAGAACCAGGGTAGGACTAGGGTAGGGGAAAAGGCTCTCTCCTCGGCGGAGAGGTCAGTCGAACTCTCGCGAACCGAATCGCACTAGCTAATGAGAGCCCAGCCCGTCGTCGGGCTTTCTCAAGGACTCACGGACTCTTTTTGAAATGATTTGATTGTGTCGAGATCAGAGACCAGAGAAGGGGGGGAAGGGTAAAGCTTGTGTGGTAACCGGTGCAACAATTGCAACGCTCTGGAATGTTTCTGACAATTGAGGGGGACGGATGTTTCCTTACCCTTTCTGGATCCAGGATTTTCCGTGTGTGGTCCTGACACAAAAGGTCTCCGTACACCTTCTAGGGCCGTGGTAGGAGATCGAAGAAGGCTGGCTGTCAGTGTCACTCTCTTGTGGGTGTGTGTGTGCAAATCGCTTTGGATCCCGACTACTTTGCTTCGTATCGTGTGGAGACAGCCCTAAGATGACGGTACGACCTGCTTCGGCAAACTCTTGTTAGCTTGTTACGCGGGGCCTAACTGGAAACACTATCAATTGCGGGCACTGGGACAGTGCGCTGTGCCGAAGGGCTGCCCCCCGTGGTTAAGAGCACTACGGTACAAAGAAGCAGCAGCAAGCGTGGTCTCCGCCAACGGTGAATTCTGGAGGGACAGGACAGCTCGAAACATGGCGAATGAAAATCTGGAATTTCAGCAGGTGTGGGGCTGACGGAGATGTGAATTGACCGGGAGGCGCCCAGTGCGAGCGGAGCCCCTGTAATCTGCAGGCGGGTGAGAACTTGGGGGGGGGGGGGGGGCCAACACCGGGTGACATGCCTGGTGGAGAAAACATGTCGTGATGGAGAATTGTGGGCAGGATTTTTTGGTTTGGATTTTCAGCTCCTGCCCAAAGCCCGAGATTGAACGTTGGTAGTGGGGTGCAAGGATGAGAGATGTGCATAGTACCATAGTATGTTCCCCAGATTTCCTGGGCAGCAGACAATGTGTGTGTGTATGTGTGTGTGTGTGTGTGTGTGTGTGGTCAATGGCCCAGCAAAAAGAGCCGTCTGAAGAAGAGTGCAACAGCAGCAGCAGCGGCAACAACTAACAACAACAACAGCAACAGCGGCGTGCGCGCGCGCGCGATTGCGTGGGAGAGAAAGGAAGAGAAAAATACAAGGGTTGTGGTGAAAAGAAGGCAGCGAGCGACCGGGAGGGGGCCGGGGGAGGGAGGGAATATGCACCTAGGCACAGTGCAGCTTGTAACTGTGAGGCGGCTGCAATCCTCCCTCACACAGCATAATGCACTTGTCTCGTGCATCGAGGGAAGAAAAGCATGTAGCATGGGTAGTCGAAGGGGGTCCCCACGCTGCAGACATGGGCCGGAACCACTTGGATGACCGCGTCGTCTCCAACTGGAGGGATGTGCGGGCGGCTTTCTCGCCATCATACAAGAATGCAGGTGGTGATTTAGGGGCCGAGACTATTGGAATTCGCCGTTGATCACCCGACGCCTGAAGGATTCGATGGACTATTATCCTGGGTTTCGGGGCGTGTGGACTTTCCAGCACCATGAACCATAAAGGGACATCTCTTGAAGTTATCTCGTCGTGCCGGGCTTGCCCCTTTAGGCCAGGTGATCCAAAAAATCCAGGCTCGCTGGGCTGGGAGCGTTCGCAAGATGGGCCGGTGTGCCGCCCGTGGAGGGGGTGAGGGAGGGAACGGGGGAAGGGGCGGGGGATAAGAAGCTTGGGGGCTTTAGGAGCCTGGGAGCCTAAGAGCCTGGGGCAGTAGCAGCGGGATGACACGGGCACTGGGATGCCCATGCCCAGCCCTAGCAGGCCGCGGACTCAGCTGTCCGCTTTCAGCGATCCCGATTCATCTCACAACGTCACAGGACGTTTTGTACATAGTAAACAAGATACCATGGTATCCCCCTCCCCAGGAGCCGGGCTCCGGGCTCTCCCTTGAGGAAGAATCGGTGGCAGGTTGTGTTGCAGCAGGACCCAGACGGACCAGTGGCGAGGCGGCCAAGACACGCAGCCCGTTCCACGGTTCTCTTTCTCTCTTTTCTCTTTCTCCCCACGATCCTGGCGACTGGAGATTGCAGACGCAGCCGGGACGCAGGCTGACCAGGCCTGGGCCCCCCTGGTTTGGGGGGGGGTCCATGGTCCGTGTGAGACGAGAGAGCATGGCGGGCGGCGAGAGTCGCAGAGGAAGAGATTGGCGTCGAGCTGGGCGATCCGGTGCGACGTGACCGGGGTGGACAGGAGCGGGGGAAGATGACAGCGTTGGCGTGTGATTGGTGGCACTGTGGGCCATGCGGGCGTGGCATGGTGGATCCTCTTCGCCTTAGCACCCCTCGTGGCGTCAGCAAGTACACCAAGCACTCGCACACCGAGAACAGAGGAACTCTTTGGGGGAGGCGTTGTCGCCTTGATGATCCCGCCGACTGGATTGACCATGACGTCTACTCCCTGTAGTAGGCAGGCGAGCAGACGACCTTGACGTGCTTTGTTGTCAGGGCTGGTGCGAGAGAGGGGAGGCGCTATTCGTCCGATCGTGAAGAAGATTGTCGATACTAATCGTACATGGTGGTACTAGAGTCGTACCCCCCTCGTCACAAAGAGATGTGAAGATGGACGCAGTGATAGAGAGGATGATGCAGGGGGTGTGGTCCTCCTGCACAATCTTCCTCCTCTCGATTTCGGATCCCAGAGAATCAATCACTGGGTGGCGGCTGCGGCTTGCTGCTGGTGGTTTTGCTGCTGGATGCTGCTGGCATACTGCTGGGGTTCAGGGATGTGGTACCCCGTATGCACCACGTCGTATCGGTTCGCGTCAACTCGAAGATTAGCTGCGTCCAGAGGTCCCGCCAGACGCTCCCGTGGTCCCATGGGAGGATCATCAACGTGGTACTAGCGGTGCCTGAGCTAGGGTGCTTTGCTGACTGGGGCCGTCACCGGTCATTTGGTATCTCTGGTTTTGAAGGCCGCAAGAGTGGTTCCTTTGAGGAGTGGGTAATGTGTGTTTTGAGTAGTCTTGTCTGTCACCTGCCTTGGCCTTTTCCCAGAACACTAGCCCTTTGGGAAGCCGAGGCTACAGGCATCCTGAGGCGGGTCGCGCGCGCGCGCGCAGAGAAACAACCTTTCCGGGGAATAAGTCTGAGGGAGAAAAAAAAAATATGGCAACGACAACGGGTAAGGGTGTTCTGGGTGGAACTCGGCGGAGAGGGCATAGGGTCTTCCTGGCAAAGTAGGGTTGACACGGCGGGGGTTGTATGTAAAGGAGGTATCGTCGCTGCTGCTGCTGCTGCTCCTGCTGCTGCGAAAAGGGGAAGAAAGGAAAAAGCAAGGGGGAAGAAGCTGACAAATTGAGCGAACCTCAGGTTCATCCGCTGCTTGCTTCCAAGGTTGCGTCTGACCACGACCTGCCATGTCACAGTTGAGTTATGATCATTGTGTCCGAATATTGACTGACCTTATCTTGCTGGAGACGTCGTATCCAGATCTGATCCCTTCTGGGGGGGTCCGCGTGTGTGAGGGTCGGTCGAGGCCGTGCTTGCGGTTGTGCTGGTCCCTTGGGTATTGGGTCTCGAAGCGAGAACGGGGTTGGTCTAGGCTCGTGGGTCTGCAGGTCGTGTAAAACACAAGTGGAAGGTCAAGCTCCTTGGGTGGAGGGGGGCGGGGGGCGTGGCGGTTCTCTGTGCTGTAGTCCCCTTTGTAAAGTTTTAGCCATGGTATTATGACCGTCAAACGTACTGTGCTGGTGGAGAGGCTGGCTGACTGCAAATCGGCGGGATCCGCTCGGGGAGGAGACGCTGCTGCTAGGCTTGCAGATAGTGACAGGGTGAAAGGGCTGGTAAGCAAGTAGGGTGGTGGTAAGGGTGATGAATGTATTGAAAGGATGATGCTGCTTTTGGTCCCTGATTCTCTTCGGGGGATAAGGTTGCTGTTGAGCTTACCTTCTTTCCTGTTTAGTGATGGTCTTTTTGATCAGGTGCGAAAAGGTTCAGTTGGCCGTCGGTTGGTGGCAGGACCTGAGTGACGACCTTGATGCAGTATCAAGAGAGGGGAGAGGGAGGGGTTGCAGATGTATCGACAGCCTTATTGAGAGATGAAAGGTTGACAAAGGACCCTTGTCTAGAGAGGGCTAGAAGGCAGGCTTGCTTGGGTGACCGAAACCAGATTGATCAATTGTTTGGTGGTTTTTTTTTTTTAAAAAAAAAAAAAAAGGAAGTGATCATTACGGGATGTAGGCTGGCCAAGTGGAGGGGGGAAAATGGGGTATGGTTTTTGTTTGTTCTTCTCTCTTGGGGGTAAGGGGGGGGCGCAACCTCAGAGAGAAAGAGAGATCAACCGATAAAAGGGTTGTTTTTTTTTCCTCCGTCGTTTTGGCAGGGGCAGATTGGGGGAGAAAAGGGCGGGGGGGCGTGGTCGGGCCTTGAGGTCAGTCAACAGTAGGTCTATTACACACACCCTTGATTGACTTGATTGGGAACATCAAAACAAGATGCCAGTGCCTGGTTGTCCCTGGTTCCTTCATTCCTGTGAATGAATGAAAGGGCACGCTAATGACCTCACCATTGAGTGACAAGTCTGACAGCTGATGAGGTCTTACCAGACAACCAAACTACCCAGCACCACTTTTTGGTGTGCTGAGTAGGCACGCACGACGGCAGGGCGAATGATGGACAGGCTCTCACTGGCTGAGCTTGGTGCCTTCCCTTCAGGTGAAAGTGGCCCCTTCTGTCGAAAAAGGAATGACAGGAACTTCTGCAAGCGGGCAAGGGCAACCCTCGAGAACTTCCTACTACGGAGATGACTGAGCCTGCTATTGGCCAGATGGCTGACGCCTGGTCCCTACTAGCGTCACAATACATTCCCCCCTGCCCAGGGCTACGGGCCTGCTTGCTAGCGCACATCATATCAAGTCGAGGAAGAAGAAGGCACACCCACCAAAGGCCCCCTGCATGCGGGCCTGGCGGGTCGAGGTCCGGACAAGTGAATGGGTGGGCTCACATCAACACGGATAGGAGGGCAGAGGGTACCCTTCTGACCCAATGGTCCTCGGGTCCCGCCTTGTACTGTGGTAACACAGCATGCCCAAGTTCGTCTTTTTTCCCTTCTCTTTCTTCTTTCTCCCCCCCAAAGTTTTTACTTGTTGCTGATCGTCGCTCGGCTTCCCGACGGGCGAGCTGCCCACACCGAATCTTACGTTGATCTACCCATCATCCTTGGAGTCCATCTCGCTTCCTGGCCTTTAGCACGTGGTGGCCTGGCCTGGACCGATCGATCTGGTTGCGAGCGCGTCTCTGCTATGTACAACACCTGCTGTAGTACGGGTTCGTCATTTGCTCTTGTTAAGGTGGTATTCGTCGATGTCGTCTTCAGAGGTTGTCCCACGGCCACCTGCGCTCGTCGTCGTCGTCCTCGATGGGATCCTGCCATTGCCATTCTCATTGTTGGTGAGGAGGATTGGTTACCCGCTGCTAGCAAGCAGGCAAAGACAGATATGGGCGTGGCATGGCTGTCGTTGTGGGCTAGATGATAAACATGCGTTGCCTCCGACACCCCGATGAAGAGAGATCTTGACAGCAGTGAGGCCCCAGAAAGGGGGCCCGTCGCTCTCTGCCTTTCTCCCCAGAAGAAGCCTTCCCGCGAGATTCGAAGCTGGCTCTGTGAGTATTTTGGCTTTTAGGTTGTGGATGTCGTGACCAGAAGTAGTTTAGCAGGTCGGCACGCTGCGGCGATCCGTCATTCCAGAGGAAGAGAGAGAGAGGCACGAGCTGCGCCGCCTGGGGCCGCGCTGACCGCTCGCGGAAGCGATGCCACGGCGAGCATTTGGCACCTTTCCTGTTCCTGAAATCCAGCCCACTCAAAAAGAAAGAAAAAGAAAAGATAGGAATAGGGATAGGAATCCGAATGCGGCCACTATCTTTGATCTGTCGACAATGTGTCAGGCCCCAGGATCTTTCTGAGATACAAAGAAAGTTTTTTTTTTTGGAGAGGCGATCTTGAACGTTTCTGGAATTTAAGAGCCAAACCCCTTTGACATCTGCGCGGGGAGCCGAGCACAGATCGATCGGCTTGGCCCTCCGTCTGCAGTGCGCTGAAATGCTTTGCTTACTCTGCGTGCGCAGCCAAGCAGCCCCTTCTTCTCGCCTTGTGAAGCACTTCCGCCCGCAGGGCAGACCAGGCCGTACGTAATCAGCCATGCCACCAGGGCCGCTCAAAACTACTCGAGTACAAACAAACCAGGAAAAGATGGGTCCATGTTCATGCCCTCATGTGATGGTTTTGGTTCTGCATCTTGCAGAGATAAGAGATGCTGGTTTGTAGTTCTAAATTGAGTTCTCTCAAGCGCCACGTCCGAGATCATCGAATGATTGTGGGCGATCAGCCGCCTGGGACCCAGGCTTTGATGGCAGCGGTTGCGAGGGTTTGGGCCACCCCACGGACCCCTGCACGCCTCATCTCACCCCGGGCCTGAAACCCCAGCTGCCTCACGATGTGAATCACAACCGCCGTCGGCCATCATCCTCAAACGCCGTTTGTGAAAGGACGGACCAGGACACAGGTGATGACAACCCTCCCAGGGCCGAGTAACGCCTCTTCGTCTCGTCCTGGTGGGGAGAGGAGTCGGAGTTCTGAAGCAGTCCTCAGCGAATGTATCTGGGTAGGTAGAGGTTGAGCTCTTGAGGTCGAGTGACCTGTGTTTCCGTCGTGTTTCTGCTGGTCTCGACGGTAGCCCTCGCAAGCAGTGTCTTGCTGTCTCCCTCAACTCTTTTCTTTCCCTCTTCTTTCCTTCCTCTTCATCCCTTCTCCTTTGTTTTGGCTTCGTTTTCAAGGCAGACCAAAATAATAGGAGGATTGCGAGTTCGTCGACAAGAGTTTCATGGACTCATAGGCGCTCGGCCGTCATTTTCATTCTCACCTCCCGCCCCCTTCCATCATTCTTTCACACCGGCTGGGCTTTTTCTTTTATGGTTTCTCTCTTGTCGTATCGACCACACTCATTGCTGCTCGGACTAGTCTCGCCACTGGTGGAGGACCCGCAGGACGATAGCCAATACGCCAAGACCACTTACATTCTTTTCTCGCCGACGACGACAACGACAACAATTTATTTCACCGAATATCATCATAGTGACGCAGGTCGTCAAGTATAATCGAACGGACGGACAGACGGACCGACCGACTGGAACAGGAGAGGTTGAGGAGCAGCTTTCCTTCGGACCCTAAGGACTGCTTAGTAGCAGCAGTGATAGTGACACCGGAAGGACGACAAAGGAGAGGAGGTCATCACTATTCTTACAATGGTCAACAAGGTACTAGGGGCCTATGTGGCCGCCGACTTGGCCTTTGCGGTCACGGGCGCCATTCTGGTCGGCTTCTGCGTCGTCACGCAGAACACCATGTTCAACGCCCCGACGAATGGCACAGAGGCTGTTGAGAATCTACTTTTCCAGGAATTCCCTCTGACAGGTATGTGCACTGGATCGTTGACTGGATGCATGGGTGGTAGGAGGGGGGAAAGGAAAGAAAAAAGAAAGATGGAAGAGACGATGGAAAGAAAAGCAAGCTGACAGGTTATCACATCGCAGCGGGTATCGCCAACGGCGTCATGGTCTTTGTCACTTTCGCCCTCACTATCCCGGCCATAGTTATGCCCACCCGCGGCTGGCTTAAGCTCTCAAGCTACTTCATCGTCGCCAGCGCCCTCTTCTCCGTCATCCTGGGTCTGTATATGTGGATCCTCACGCTGCGGACCAAGGAGACCTTTTCGCCCATCTGGGATGCCCAGACCTCGACGGTGCAAGACCTGATGCAGACTTCGGTACGTGTTTGTGCCTGACATATACATACACACATACATTTATATTGACTGGCTGACACGCGTATGTCTTCTCTAGTTCACCTGCTGCGGCTACTTTAATAGCACCTCGCCCGCCTTCGTCACGGACGCCACGTGCCAGTCGCCCGCCGCCGCCGCCCTGATGCGAGGCTGCGCCGCGCCAATTGCGAGTTTCGCCAACGTCTTTGTCGATGATGTCTTCACCGCCGTCTTTGGTATGGCTGGCGTCGACGCCGTGCTCCTGCTCGCCACCGCGTGCCTGCTCAAGGACCGCAAGGAGCGCGCTCGCTTCAGGTACATCGACTCCAAGACCGAGGGCAGGACAGGATCGATCTGAAAAGAGAGAGAGAGCAACCCCCCCTACATCCTGAGTGGGTGACTGGATGAGAACTTTCTTTTTATGGTTGGGATGAGGAGAAATTTGGCTCAATTGTCAAATTTCTTGGCGTCTCGTCAAAGGAAATAACCACACAGCCTGCCCCAACGGATAGATGAGGTTTGATTAAGTGGATGAATGGTCTTTGGGTGGTTGAAGAGGGGAAGAAAGTTGGGGGGACTTTCTACACGTTCCACGATGCATACGCATCATGAGGGAACGAGCTGGTGAGTATTGCGCATATGGTGGTAAAAAGTGGTCAGATTGTATGTGGGATGTGAGGGATGGATATACAGGGCGGGAAAAGTTGGAGGGGATCGTGCTGTTCATTAAGGTCTATCTGGGGCGACAATTCCTTTTACCACCGCCCCTTTTTGGCCTCCTCCCCACCACGCATTCTCTAACCTTTTTCTTTCCCCTCCATCAGTCTTATTTCCCCCTTTTTTTTTTTTCCTTCCATCTCTACCTTTCATTCTCTTTTTGATCTAGTGTGTTGAGCCCCTCTCCTTCTTAATCAAGATGTGCTGGGCACTACAAAAGGATATGGAGCGTTAGACTTGAATAGAAGGTTGTAGTTTGTGAACATCTCTTTGCTTCTTCTTATTCTTCTCATTGAATGGGACAACTCCATGGTTGCTAGAAATCCATGTCTTGAAGAATGCAAGACGTCTGGTGGTCTAAATCCCCCAGATGCCAGGAGCGCCACTGTCCGACCAACCCGCAACCTCCTCTGCACATGCATAATCCGAGATAGCGATATCAACAAACCGAGGCATCCGCAACACGTAACCCCTCGGGCCTTGCAGAAACAAGAGGGCTGATGACCGTGAGGTAAGTGACAATAAGAAACCCCGCGTGCCGTTCTAGCCGTGCAAACCCCCAAGGGTGTGACGCCTCATGCTACCCAATGCGTCTCAGCGTTTGAAAAATGGACGAACCTCCCCCCCCCCCCCCCCCAACCCAACCCCTCCTCCTCCTGAAATACTTCTCACGTATTCATGAACTGCATTTGCAATGATGGAAAGGGAAACGGACGCAGAACCTTTGGAGACGCTCCAATTGACTCGTCAAATCGATCGTCGTGGAAACAGGATCCCAAAGGAGAAAGAAGCCTTGAATTCCAATTCAGTCAGCCTCGACGAAGACGAGGGAGGATAAAGACTAATTAACCCTATGCTATCCAATCCCGTGTATGTATATATATGTATGTGTATCTATGGTATATCGCGTCATACTCAAACCCAAAGTTGTGAAGAGAGACCCGGTTTTTTTCAAACAAGAAAGACGCCAAATCGAAAACGCCACAGACACGCTGCCCACCCGCGGTATGGTCTCCAAAAGCCCCCATGAAGTAAACAAGCAAAGCCAGGTAGGCATGAATCAACCGTCGCTCTATACGGCGGAATCATCCTCTCTCCTCTTGCCCGTAACCACTGGATCCTCAGCACTGGAGCTAGCCGGCGGACCGGACTGTGGTGTGGGGGGCGGCGGCGGCTCATCGCGATACACACCGAGCGCAGGTGATGCAACCGCAACCTCCTCTCCGTCACGGTACTCGGGGAAGGTTGTCGAGCTGAGCGGTGGGGCGAGGAGGTCTCCAGATGAGTTGTTGTGCCTGCTTCGCCACCACCTCGAGATGCCGCCTACAGCACCCTGGAGACCGCCGCCGCCGCCACCGCCCACACTTTTCCTGCGAGTCGTCCGGCGGGCAGTAAAGCCCGGGAATCCGGTGGATTTTCTGCGCAGACGGAGATAGTCTGACTTGGATGACCGCGGTGGCCGTTCGGCGCTAGCAGGCCCGTCGATAGGGCCCAAGGGGCTGTCGAGACTTTGTCGTTGGCGAGAGATAAGGAGAGATGCATCGTTCACGGGCAGAGTCTTGGACCGCAATCTGCCCATGTTTTTAGGCACGGGCGAAAAGGGAGTCTCTTCGTCGTCCAGCTCGCCCCAGATTTCCCGCCTTTCTTGCCACTGCGGCTGCACGAACGAGGCCCTCTTGCGGTTCATCTTGGTCGAAGACCTTCCGAGAGGCAGGGGATCTGGCCTCCCGCGCCGGACTGTGTCTCGCTCGAAATTGTCAAAGGTGTTATACTTGTAGGTCGTAGGAAGAATGTCGTCTTCATCTCCAGTAGTACCCAAAAGAAGTCCCTCCTCTTCTTCGTCCTCCTCACCATCAGTGTCTTCCACGAGCCCGAGGCCGGGTGCAAGAGAAGATTGTCCAACGCCAGGGGTGTGCTGCTCGTCGCTGAGTCTCCAAGAAAGGGCTAGGACGCCAGAAAGGAGGATGACGGTGCCAAGTGCTATCAAGCACCCGTGCAACGAACTGATCAGCTCTGTCTGGTCGAAGTAGATGAGCCCGTCAAGGATAGCTATGATGTTGTAGATGCAAAAGACTAGAGGATAGAGGACGCTCGTCGAGACCAGCTTAAGACCTCGGTGTAGGTAGTAGAGCTGCGTCAGGGCGAGGGTGATGAGGGCCAGCACGATTACCCAGGCCTGCCAGTGGACAAATTGGTTCTGTCCATCCACAAGTGTCTTGATCAGGAGCTCGACGGCCGACTTCGCCACCAAGAGCGAGTGGGCAGATAGTATACCGCTGACGCAGCCGAATGACAGACCACGGACGAGGCGAAACCGTGGGTTCTGCGAGAGCTTGAGGAAGTGATTCGCACCATCGACGGATACGCAAATGGCAATCACAAGTACAACCTGCAGCGCCATCCACAGCACAAACGCCTGCCTCCCCAGCAACTCCAGCAGTTCGTCCAGGGTGTGCGTCGGCGAAGGTATGGCTCCAAAGATTGCAATCATCACAGCACCGATACAGACCAACAAGGTCCCCCATAATGACCACCTGGTGAAGGGCTCGCCCAGTATGAGTGTCGCGCATATCGAGTTGAAGACCAGGCCCGACGCCTGAAGTGTTGAGAGGACCGGCAGCGGTAATGTCGATATCTGTATGGTGCTCCCCAGTAGATTTGATATTATAAACATGGCCATTCCCAGCTGCCATCTTCTCCTCCGGTGTGGCGGTCTTCGCACGTCGTGTGGTCCCTTCTCGTCCTCGAGGATGTGTGATTTGCGCTGCAGCGTGAGACCAAGGCTCTGGACGCTGGTCGATATCAATCCGACTATAATTCCGAGCTGTACACACAAGAGACGACAAGTTAGTCCAGCGCACATCGCGCTCGTGGTCCCTCATCATCTTCTAAGAGAGAGAGCCTCGCTGCTGCACCGAGTACGCACCGCGATGCTCCCGCCAGGGGACATTCCGCCGAGGGACCCCATTGCGCGGATGCAGTCACACAGGGAGGCATCTGCCAGGGGAGGATCTGTCGAGGAGGAAAAGATGATAAATGTGTTTGTTGGCGAGGTTTGTCGCTGACGCAGAATCGGGGGACTCGTCGAGGATCAGGCTTATGCGTGTCGGTCGTCAAGGAGTCTCGAGGAGATCCCTCCGCGTCTCTTCGAGTCCTCGCACCTGCGCCTGGCATGCAGCCAAGCAGTTCAGGTCGGGACTGCAGCCACAGCTGATGATCGCTAGTGGTACTGGATCTCTATCTCGAACGCTGTTCGAATGGCCTTGTTTCTGTCGAAGAGGATCGTGGACTTGAGGAGGTTGAGTAGCGGTCGGTGGTTGAAGACTGTGGGAAATGATGTTGGGAGGATGACCTCACGACCGCGGCCCTCTAAGGGACCGGGGGGTGGTTGGGCAGATGGGTGGTCTGTTTCGGAGTGCTCAATGATGCCGCGGGTCTGTTCTGTCAGGTCGGTCGTCACTGGCCAGGGCGGGTCACAGGAACCATGGCCGCTTTAAGGGAGATATAGATTGGTGGGTTGTTTGTATAGGTCTGCAGACTAAACGGAATTTGAGACATCAAAATAAGAGGGTGCCCTTTTGTTTCTTCTTCCCTATGTACAAAGGGAGAACATGTCGTCGTGATGCGCAAGCAGGTGATGTGCTTTCGTGACCGTCCAAACAGGTGCAGTGCAGGCATATCCCAGGACGAATTCTTAATTACTATTATGCAAGTTGAGGGTCTGGAGTCAATGCTGAAGCCGTCCCATCAGTGCCTGAAGCCACCGCCTTCGTGCCTATTGCCCAAGTCCCTGCATCAACGGTTCCTCCGGGCCAGGCATGAGGTGGCCAGCCACTGGAGCTGCAGTGCTGAAAAGAGCGGTTGCGGCTCCAGCGCCTGGGCGTTGCTGGCATTTGGCTGACTGGTTGCAGCAGCGGCTTACCACACGCCGGTATGCTGTACGATAGCAGGAGCTCCAGTTTGCTCAGGCCCTGGACCAGCCACCGTGGAACCCACTGAAGCCTCTGAAGACACTGGGGCTTGAGGAGCCATTACTGCCGCCGGCAAGCTACCCCAGCCCCAAGGCGCGCTACCATGAGGAGGGGGGTGTGTGTGGCTAGTAAGTGGCCTGCAGCTGGGAAGCTGACGGTTCGTCATTAAGTGACGGTGTCGGAGCTGCTGTGTGCTATGTATGGTGACAGCCACCACCCAAGGCGTAGGATCCACCAAGCCTTCCAAAGATAGCTCTCTCTCTAACTACGTACTCTCGTACATCCCACGCACCTTCAACAACCTCACGACACCATCCTCGAAACACCTGACCAACACTCTATCCCCCCTCCGCCCAGGCTTTTCTCAAAACCCTTCGGAAGCTTCTTTCTCGCCCCTCTGTCCTTGCGAGCAACGAGCTCGTGGGCTTTCTTCAGCGTCACTCACCTCAGCACCTCCTTATCTACAGCCGTAGCAGATATCACCACCCAAGATGTCGCAAGTCCACGCTTTGTCCGACGATCAGGTACACGAAAGCCATCCCCCTTCGCCAAGCTTGCCGCATTCTTAGACAGAAGCTGACCCATGCACTCACTACTGCCCCAACAACAAACAGGTCGGACAAGAGCTCCGCAAGATGACGGCCTTCATCCGGCAAGAAGCCTCCGAGAAGGCCCGCGAGATCGAGATCAAGGCGGACGAGGAGTTCGCCATCGAGAAGTCGAAGCTGGTGCGCCAGGAGACGGACTCCATCGACACGGCCTACGAGAAGAAGTTCAAGCAGGCCACCATGTCCCAGCAGATCACCCGGTCCACCGTCGCCAACAAGACGCGCCTTAAGGTCCTTGCCGCCCGGCAGGAGCTGCTGGACGACATCTTTGAGGAAGCCCGCAAGAAGCTGGCCACAGAGGGCACCAGGGACGGGAGCAAGTACGCAGCGACGCTCAAAGGTCTGGTGCTCGAGGGCATGTACGCTATGAACGAGCCCGAGCTGGTGCTGCGGGCGCGGAAGGCGGATTTCGATGCCGTGAACAAGGCGAGCGAGGAGGCTGCGGCCGAGTATAAGGAAACCGTGGGCAAGGAGTGCCAGGCCAAGATTGATGAGGAGAATCCTCTGCCAGAGGGAAGGTAAGGAGATCCATTCCCCCCCCCCCCCCCTTCTTCCCCCGCGCCCTCCCCGATTTGACCGAGCTGTGGGGGAAAAGGTCGCCATACAGGTTAAGATCTTGGACATGATCAGCTAACACGCGAGGCTGTTTTTGTTGTTCACAGTGCTGGCGGTGTGTTCATTATCGGTGGAGGCGGCAAGATCGAGATCGACAATACCTTCGAGGCGAGGCTGGCGCTGCTAGAGGACAGCGCCCTACCAGCTATGCGCAAGGCCCTGTTTGGCGCAAACCCCAACCGCAAGTTCTTCGACTAGGTCCACTACTACTAGACATTAGATGTACTTCACACTGGGCATGCGTGCATTGTATTTGATATTTTCTAACAATTCTTGTTTGGTCATTGAACATAGCGGGAGAAGAAGAGAAGGAAAAAAAGGGCTTGGGACCTCCTCTTGTCTGATTGTGTGTGTATATTGGGTGGTAGTTCATCCCAGTCCATTGGCTACATATACAGAAACAGTTGAAAGTCCGGCTTCCAAGGTGATGAGAATGCAGAATTGTTGTACATGTACAGTTTCATGATTCGTCGGATCGGGCCCGGACCCCCCTTTCCCGGCCCAGCTCATGGAACAAGACAACATCAAATCGGCAGGTCCCTCTCAATGGTAATGCTGGCCGTGCGCACATCCGCGCTCTTCGTCTCAATCTTATCATCGCTCAAAAAGAAATGCTTCATGAACGCTTGCTGTTCCCGCTGCGTTACAGTATCATCCTTTCTCTTCATCTTTTCGTGGCGGATGCCCTGAATCTTGGGCGGCTTCTCGGCCCGCACCTGGTACAACAGCCTCTCACGTGCCATCTCTATGGCACTCTTGGCCTCGATTCTCGACACGTGAATCCCCTTATTCTGCGGCGGCGCCACCCGGGTCACCAGGTTCTTCAAATGATTCGCCAGTTTGTCGATCTGCGCTTCGAAATCCCGGCTGTTTGCCGACGCACGCGTGTACTCGTCCTCAGACACACCGCCTAGGGCACTATTGAGCAGCAGCATGAGGGCCTTCAGCTCAACGTAGTCTGTCCCTGCGTGCACAGCGAAGTCCTCTTCTTCCAGCCGGCCGATCACAGCGCCAAAGTTGATTGTATCCTCCGGTTGCTGATCGACCACTGCCACGTCGTTGAAGAAGAAAGCAGACGCGAGCCGGCGTTTGAAGTCGAGAATACGTCCGTCCAGGCCAGACTGCAAGTCATCCTGTTGTAGGACAGGGCTGAGGCGAGAAATGGCCCGCAACCGGAAGGTTGCCTTTGGTGTGCTCCGGTAGACAGATGAACAGACTTCTCGGCACTAGAAAAAGAAAAGAGAGTGTGTGAGTAAGATTATGACTACGGCAGTTGCGAGAGACAATCATGAGTCTACTTACAAAGCCGGTCCACTCGTCACCTGGCACACTGCGGGCGACGAGTTCCACCGTCAACTGCCAGTCTTGCGCGAGGCCGAAGTTCTGGACAGCGACGTGATCCATGCCCAGACGCAAGAGGATCTGCATTGCCGTGGCCCGAGTTTCTGGGTTCATAGAATGCGAGATGTTCTGCAGGAGCTCGAGAAAGGTCTCGAGACACGTCCAAGTCCGGTCTTGATAAGGATCGTCGATGGCGTCCCTGAGCATGACAGGAGACAGGAGACTCTCCACGTCCTTCGTCGCGCCGAACTTCCGGGTCAGACCTTGCAGAAGGGTAGGCGTGACGAGCTGGCGCACCTGGTCGTCGCAGATGCGCAGCAACTTGATATATTCTTCTGTCAAGTCCCTTCGTCTCTCATGGCAGACCTCGTACCACACCCAAAAGAAGATCTCATCCGGCATGTTTCGGAGTGTTTTCTGGATATCGTACGGAAAACCGCTCTGAAAATGCCTGCTGCGGTCCCGCTTGTCTGCGAGGATCTGCCAGGCACCCTTGGCCTTTTTGTAAGGGAACGAGTTGCCCACAGTAAGGAGGGACTCAGATTCGGGCTCCGTCTGCTCGAGGAAATAGTACTCCCTGCTGCCAGTATTGACGTCGGCCCTGTCCAAGGCCCTGGCAACCCGCATCTTGCCAGTGGCCCCTCCTTCGCTCTCGTCGGCGGTTGTAGCGGCGGTCGTAGCAGCAGACTCGATCATCCGCCTCTTGAACTGCTGGGCTGCCTTGTTCCTCCGCTCGTCCTCGTCGCCGTCATCTTCGATCTTGTGGGACTGAACTTCATCCTGCTTCACGGTGGCGACAGCCTTTCCGGCGGCGGCAGCAGCAGCACCATCTTTCCGCGCCTGCAGGTTCTTCTTCTCACCCTCCAACAGCGACTCAAATCTCCTCGCGCTCGAAATCGTATCGTCATCCGTCTCGTTCAGGTGCAGCAAGCTTCCCATGTCGTATCTCTTGTTGTTGTTGTTGTTGTTGTTGTTCCTCTTCTTGTTCTTTGACCGGATCGTCAGTGGGGTCGAGAAGAAAGAAGCCTTGTCCGGAAGTGTTCTCTTAGCCCGCGGCGTCACGCATACACCACTCGGTCTTGCCGTTGTTCTCGCCACCTTGGACTCGTCGTCCGCGGGTCCAGATCGTGACCCTGGCGGCGCGCCTAGGCAAAGGATGTCTGAGAGGTCAGAGCCCTCACTTCCGAGCCCATCTTCTTCGTAGAAGTCGCTATCATCATCGTCGGAGGCGTCGATCACGGCGTCATGTGCATAAAGCTGTCGGGGCCGGGCGGCAGCCGACGGGGAGGATGTGAGAGAGGCAGCGTCGGCGGGAAGCGGGGTGGGCGGGGTGTGTACGCCTAGCGGCGATGACGGCGTTGGTGACGGTGCGGCATGGCGGGCCTCATTGAGGGGTGAAGAAGAGTGGGAGGATGACGACGACGATAATGATGGAGATGCTGGAGGCGGTGCTTGGGCGGCGGTTGCGCGCCGCGACGGTGGTGCTGGTGAATTAGACGGGACGCGCGAGACTGCTTGTGACTTGCTGAAGAAGAAAGTCCGGATGTCGCCGTTTGAGGGCATGGTATTAGTGGTGGTAACAGCGTGGTTTGCCAGCGTGTGATTGATGAACGGTGCTGCGGGTCAAGTTCTCTTATTTCATGTTGCGCTTGGTAGGCTTTTTGCGATGCTTCAACGTGCGATGCAGCGCGTCTTGTTTAGAGTACGCGTTGCGCTGCGGAAAGTGGGGTTGCAACGGGTGTAGTCGATACAGCAATACCTGCACCCGTTGTTTGACAGCTGCGGAAGGACCACAGGGGGGACACCCGCCCAGCCGCCTCCTTCTCTCCAAAACGAAGGATACAAAATAAATGAATAAACTCACTCAAGAATATATTGAAAATAAAATAAAAAATAGATAAAAGAAGACAAGATGCAGATTCTCATGAAATTGGAAAGAAAGAAAGAAAACTCGATTGATCAAGCTACATACTTGGTAGTTCAGGTCTAAGCGATTATTATTTGAATGACAGGCTTGTCTGGTACATAACATCTTCACCATAGCTTTGGATGGTTGTGGACCAGTGTAAAGTATTTATGCTCAGAATTCGTGATTCAACAACTTGAACATCACCAAACCAGCCTTTTCTTCAGCAGAGACAGTTGTTGTATATGCTTGTTAACATGGTTGAAGAATTGATTACTTCAGTTCAAACACCTAAGCAGTCTTCACTTTGAGTCAAATTGGCTATAGTAGAATTCATCAACTCTGCTTGGTAATGCTTTTGTACCCTGACAACATCACGAGAGGGACATTGACAGAAGGTTGTACATGTACTTTAGCTTATCTTGGCGAGGCAATTCGATTGACAGAACATCTGTGCAAACTGAGAGCCTGCAACATGCCAAGTCACCATGCAAAGAGGCACAGAAATTCAAAGAGGGTAGGTAGCCTCTGAAATCAAGCCTCAAGGCCTCTGGTATTAAGAGACAAGGAACACCCAGAGAAATGCATGTGTTCAGAATATGAGACTACTCCTTGTTCAGAGGAAATGGTCGTCTATGCGTGGTTGTGGTCAACGCGTTACCGCAATTGTGCCCAACATATCCTATCGCCAGTCTGACCCCCTTTTCCCGTCCACAAGTCCGATCGTTGTTTCTGCAGGGCTCGTGTGAATGCATCGCACTACACCAAGCATAAAGACTCAGTCCAGCTTTATGTCCTCGCCTCGGGGTTCGAAGTCAAGCCTTCGCATGTTGAAAGACCTGCTACGGTCACTTATTGGGTGTGGCGCGAAGGGCTTGGGGGGGGGGGGGGGGGAGCAACGATTGAAAGGAAGTTCTCGTGGATTAAAATGGGAGGAAGGAGAAGAGGAAACTGTTGACTACCCGTTTCCATTGCATCTCATCGACATTTCAGGCAAGGTCATATAGAGAAAGAAAGGAAAAGAAGAAGAACGTAAAAAATGGCCAAGGATCACCCGCCTACTAGGCGGTTCCAGCAAGCATGAACAGAAATATGTTATGTGTCTATACCACTCTGCGAACTTGACCTCGCAACTGGGCGCACATATAAGTGCAAGTCAGACCCTGGGGGGTACAAGTGCATTCGAGTGTCAGTGAAAGAAGCTTCACACCCTCGCAAGGTCACCTTCACCTGCAGCACCTTCAGTGTCCTATGTCGACGCACAGGTAGAGAATCTGCCGTCAAGCTGGTCAGACTGCCCCCGCCCCCTTGTTTTTTTTTTATTGATGTTATTTGTTTTCTTCATCCACGCCAGACCCTCCTCACGACCGTAGAGGGATCTCTCAGATTCCGAGATGAGAATACACCACTCTGGAACCCGAAAACAGTGACATCGGCGACACCTTGGGGGAGCCGATCGTAAATGCGTAAATCTTACCACCTTGTTCTCTCTCAGCCAGCACCACCCAGGAAGCAGGAGGAGGAAAAGTCGGTGCGGCTGTCATGAGACGTGTAGGCCAGCTCAGACTCCTCCTACAGAAGAGTATCTTCTTGGCCCCCGTTGCCTGAAGGCCTTCGAGCCTTAATCAGGGTATGGTCATTTGGACGTGCGAAGGAGGTCGCTGTAACCGATGGCACACTTGCTGCCGCGTCAGGTCACCACCCTGGGCAATTTCTTGCCTTCATACCCTTCTGGAGTCGGATCTTGCCCATCCCCTCAGTCACACCCTCTGTCATGGGCACACACAGCCCTGTTCTCTTTCTCGACTCGATCTGTCTGAGAATCATGATGGCCACAAAACGCTGAATCATAGCCGCCGTAGAGATGGAGTTCTCCAATGCTCAGTCGAATAGTAGGTGAAAGAGGCACCCGCACCCAGACTACATAAGATGCCACCTGTAAAGAGGGAGTGTACGGTCTGCCTTCAGAAGACCTTTGAGCAGGAACCGAAGGGAAAAGCATGTAGATAGCCCCATTCAAGGACGTTCCTCAACCATTGTGGGATAATTGACGACAGCTGTCCCGTTCGCCAGTGGAACACTCGGATTCCCCCCCCCCCCCAGTATTCTCTTTGTCTCACCTCCTCAGACAGCAAGCTTCCCCAAGAATCCTTTGAGATGCCAACAGCTTCTGTATTGCCTCTAAACCGAGTCTTTTGTGGTGTGCTGATACCCTCCACGTCATGTTCTCCCAGCCTTATCATAAATGCCCATCATCTGCATGACCAATATCAAAGACGATCAACTGCACACCTCCACAGACACGTGGATATCACTAACCAGACGAGATAAAATAAGCATTTTCCCCAAGGATGGCAGAAACCGCTGGGTGAGAAAAGGCAGGACATAATCTCAGGAAAAGGAGGTAGAGATATGAGACAAGGAAAGAAAGCTCGCGGAAGCTCTTGAACAAGGAGGTTACTCGAGCAGAGCCTGCTACATGGCAAGGATCGGTGGGAAGGAGAAAAAGAAGTGCACTTGTGTGTCTCTCCATGTTCTGGACGTGATATGCTCAGTAGGTGTGCTTGGGACTCGATTTCGGCTGTGGCACCACAGTGTCTCCCCTCCTGCTTGTGTTTTCCTCAGCAATCGAAACGCCAACCCCTCCTCTCCCCCCTCGCGGACAGTCGATCATCCGTGACAGGAAATTTGAAAGCTTGGCCCAAAAAAACACCAAAAAAAAAACTACTTTCTTGGCAAGGAAGATGCCCTCTCTGCTCTCAGCCCAAAAAGGTACAGTGTTGAAAGACTAGATTAACGCCCACGACAGCGCGTCCTGAGGGTGTATGTATGTGGTGGAAGTTTGTTCCTTCCCGCTTTTTGATATTGGAGTATGAATGAGAAGAGGTTAAGGGAAGTTTTCATATTACATAATCATATTCAGGGGGTGTGGCTCCAGTGTTACGGGCAGGACATGCAGGGCATGGCGAAACCTCTCTAGATCGTAAATGTCGCCCGGCGTCTCGGCTTCGGGTAAAAATCCGTGTGTGGTTTTTTTGGTGGTTTTTTTTCTTTTTTCTTTTTACCTCCGTAAACGCCGGCGCATTCAGCGGGCGGGGGAGAAGGAGGAAGGAAAAAAGGAAAAAGAATAAGCGTGCGAGAAAAAAAATAATACTATCAATCACACAAGACAGACACTAGTCAAAATTAAAATTGTCAAGAGCTGCCAAGAGCGGTGAATGACAGAGGAGGACCTTTCCTACCACCATCATAGCCCTAAGGAAGCTTTTGCTGGGCGGGAAAAGCGATAACACAGCCAGCCCCCCTCCCCCTTTGCAACTTGTACATTTCTCTGCTAGTAGACGAGGGTGGTTGTTGAGCGGGGGGGTTCACTGGCGATGATCACGGAGCGAGGAGCTGCGTGATTGTCATCAAGCTTATCTGGCCTGAACTTGGTTTGGCCTGAACTTCCCCGTCCCAGGTCCTCTCGGGGGTGGTCCTTCCGCCTCTGTTGGACTGCTACCACCAACTTACCAACCACCACCAACACCAGTGACATTTTCATCCGGGCTCGTGCAGGAATTAAAAAGAGGTACATTTTAATATAAAACAGAAGAAAAAGAAGAGAAAGAAAAAAAAGAAAGGTGCCTTCTCTGAGTGACTTTTCCCCCTATTTTTCTTTCTTTCTTTCTTGACATGGCATGCTGGACACTGGTGCAACAGGGAAGCGATTGAGCCATGAACGAGACATATACGCACGAGATGGGGTATCGTCAAAAAGTGAGGCTGAAGGCTGACGGTACAATCTTCATACGTAGTAAAGGAGTAGTCGGGTGGGGAGGAAGAATATAGCACATACGCAGGCAACCCCTGTGCCTGGCAGTGTCTGGATACCCCCCAGCACACAGGTCCCCACCCGGGCATGGACAGTGACGCAACGGCGGAGACCCCTTTAGAGCGTCAATGGGGCACTTGGGGAGGGGGGGTTTGTCTCGCCCTGCCACCATCCTCGCCTAGGGGAGGAAACAGTTCTTGGGCACTCACTGCCAGAACACCAATGTCGATTCCCTTTTTTCCCTTCTTCGTTTTTTCTTTCTGGTCACTGGGCCACGAGATGGCGAATGAGGAAGGATCCGAAGGTGAGATGAGATGCGCAGGCAAGGGCAAGGAGACGAACATAGGCACGTCGCAGAGGATTGCAGAGTGTGTCACACCGGTGCAACCTCGTCAAACCGCATAAGTCCTCCACCGGCGCGCTGCAAAGAGAAATGTGCGTGTATGTATTAAAGGTACCTTGCATACTAGCTATTCACTGAGCAGGATTCATTTTGGGGGGGAGGGGGGGCTTCCCGCGACCAGATGAACCCAGCCCGGGCCCGGCACGATTTCAAATGGCTTTTTTTCTTCTTTCTTTTTTTTATTAAAAAAAACTGACCGGAGACCCCTTTTTGCGGCCACGAGTCTAACACCACCCCCCGTACCCTTCTGGCCCAGGAAGAGACCTAGGGGCTATTTCTAAGCTTGGGCTTTGTCCACACTACCCCCCCAAAAAGGGTTGTGCACCAGAGTGCATTTCGAAACGAAGTGTCCAGGCCATCCTAATCTGCAACGGGATGGGACCAGGTATCTCGGCCGCGAGACCCTTGGAGAAGAAGACAGCCCTGCGAGGCGGCGCATCCACGGGTCGCTAGGTAGTACCTGGGACTGGCTGCACACTCACACACTCTCTGTCTCTCTCTATCTCTTTAAACGAGTGAAGACAGTGTCTTGTCCGAGGGCAAGCCGAGTTCGTCAAGCTGTGGCGGGACATTCTGACGAGATCAAGATCTAGTATATAGCTCCCCCGCTAAGCAGCCGCTTTCTTTCTGTATAAGATTATTTCTCGGGCCCGTCTTCTTCTTCCTGTATCAACGAGGTTACTAGGACTTGGAACTCGGCCTCAATCGGGACGCGACGCACACTTAGTTTCGTCCGAGCGGCCTGGGTGGTGGTGGGGGGGAGGGCAGCAACCCAGGCAGGGTTGGATTCGGCCCCGTAGACAACGCCTGGTGCGTGCGTAGGGTTCATTTTCGGATTTCCTAGATAGATCTTTTTCTGTTTCTGTTTTTCGAGGGTGGTTGTGTGGTATTTGGTAAGAGATGGTAGATGAAAGGAGAGGGGGTTGGGTGGGGCCGAGGCGTCGTGATGGCAGATTGGGTCCTTGCTTGCGTCTTGTGTGCAGAATGGTCCCTGAGGATTGGTAAATCAAGGCATTTGTGTCTTCCGTGGCACCCCTATTTTTATTTTTTATTTTTTATTTTTTGTTCTTTGAGTTTGAATTTGAATCTCCTTCCCTGCTTGCGTTCTTAACAGTATTCTTTTTGTACTCTCCTTTGGAAAAACCCCCACACTTGGACCCCCTTTGTAAATGGGTACCATGTAGATCATTGAAGTCGAGCTGCCGCTGGGGCTGGTGGGCTGTGCGTTGGGGGCTGGACGGGTGTAGAGAGACAGACAGGACAGAGAGAGAGAGTGTGTGTGTCTGAGGAAGGGGAGGGGGGTTTTGGAAAATCTCTGGGCCGATGAGGATCGGCTCCCGGATCTTCAACCAAATATTATATATCCTGTCTCAGATCTGCAGGTCCAAGAGCAAGCACGCCAGTTCGTGGTGGGCTTGCAGATACGTAGTCTGATGGGTATGATACAGATAGTATTGATTCGTGCTCATGGATTTCCTTGATGTCAAAGAGAGAGCAGCACTCGTCCCCTTGCAATGACCCTTGAACCTTGATTGGTGGGCATTGGGCATGGGGATGCTGAGTGAGGAATTGCGTGGATAAATTTATGCACGCAAAAAGTCGCAGCTGAGCCACATACTATGTAGTAAGGGGGAAATAAGCAAAAAAGAAAAAGGATGATGATGATGACGGTAGCACCAAAGCCCTGCTACACACAGGATGGATTCGACAAGACGGTTACACCTGACCGGCTCCTTCGCATCACACATCAGCCCTATCATGATTATGCTGTTATGTTCCCAAGAATGTCTTTTTTTTTTTTTGAGAGGGGGAAGGGGGGAGGGGAGAGCCACTTGAACCCCCTTTTTTTCTGGGTCTCTTCGTTCAGCGCAAGGAATGGAGGTGAGGGATGAAAATGACTCCTTACCCTGGGCATGTGTCTAAAGTATGTGTCGTATCAAGCCAAGCAGGGAGAGAATGCGAGGCAAGTTGGACTACTTAATGGTAGACAGTAATGAGTATTCATTCCTGTCCTAGTTGGATTCCAGACCAGTCAAAAAAGTGAAACTGGCCCGGTCGAGGCCAGGAGGTTGGGATCCGATCTGCCCTCCACCAACCAAGCAACCAACACCTGCATATCACAACACGTCGTGTGGAAGGATGCCTCCTCCAATCCCAGACCTAGTGAGTAATGCTAGAAACCCAAGATTAGTCCTTATTCATCCTATTTGGAATGGAAGAGATGCTGTGTGCTTATCGATCTTCAATATTCAATATTCATCCTGCCTGTCTTTTGCTTGTATTCTTACCACACAGCCTGCACAGGTATCTCTGCACCCTGGCTAGGCACTTGAAGTACTCACTCACCTGCATGCTATGGTAGTAACAGCAGGTTCTTGGGCTAGGCTTGTCAGCTTGAATCTCCTCTTTCTTCCAGCACTGTGATTGCTAGCCCTCATTCGGAACAGGATAAGATGAGGCTGAGGCTAGCCTTTTACTTTTCTTCTTAATTATCACAGTTTCTAGAAAGATAACATCCCCGGGTATTACAGTTAAACGACACTCACTGTGCACAGAATAGCTTACTAATGCACCCGCCAGAATGAGCACTGGGCATTGGGCAGTGCCAGCTAACTTGCCACTATGTACTATAGCACTAAGGTACTTGGCTGCGAGATGCTGAGTGCAGGGGGGAAAATGGAAAAGACATTCTGTGTTTTGGATGGAGGGGGCCACAGGAGGCGGGGGGGTGGTAGAAGAAGAAAGGGAAAAGAAAAATTGATAAATCCTTTCACCCAACAACCAACCAAATGTAGGGTTACATGGCAGAGCAGAGCAGAAGCACAGTTGGTGATCCTAAGAGGGGGTGGAAAATGGAAACGGAAGGTCAAGGACCCTGCCCTGCGCTGCCCTGTCCTGTCCCTTCTGTGCCCCTGGTTTATTTCCGGCATCCTCGGGTTGTGCAGCGGCCAGCCTAAGGCGAGCTACGATACGCCGAGAGACGCCCCGATTTAGCTGGGTCAGCACTACTGCTACGGGGTACCTCCTCACCTGTGCGTGGCAGGGCTGGGCAGGGCATGCTAGGTACAGTAGTATGTACTCCGCTGTAATGTCTTGGGTCCTGCAGTCAGCGCAATCCCAAGCAGATCCAGGCAATTCCAATTCTCGCTGCCACCTCGTCTGTCCATCCAATCCATCCATCCATCGACTTTCCACCTCTCTCATCCACCCAACCCTCTCTCCGTCGCTGCACTGCACTGCACTGCACTGCTCTGCCCTGCTCTGCCCTGCCCTGCAATTGAGACCTCGATCGGGAAACTGGATTTGGACTGGGTCATGGACATATGCACATTCCGTCCGGTCTGACCCATCTTGTTCCGTTCTCTCTGTACCGTACTGTACTGTACCTTGTATCCTAACCACGAACCTCTGCTCTCGTACCGTACCGTCGTTTATTCCCGTCCCTTCATTTTTTTTTCTCTCTCTTTCCCCTTCCCTCTCTTTTTCTACTCCTCCCCTCGCCAGCCGACAAAGACACTCAGTGGAATTCTCTCTTTTTTTCTTCTTCTTTCTCTTCCTGGCTTCCTAACCTGTTCGCTCCCTTGGTTCTCCGCCCTTTTTGACAATCCTGTCAGTCTCGGCCTCCACCAACCACGACACGACCACCACTTCCTTCTCCTCCTCCTTCGTTGTTGTCGCCCAATTCCATCCCTTGCTTCCGGGACCGATTCCCAAAACCCAAGTGCAGCCAGAGGAGTCAAGCCTCAATCTTGACCGGACCATCCGAATTCTTTGTCTCCGCCGCAGTTCTGAACGATCGCACTACCAATCCTGAAGTGGTCGATTAGGCTGGAATATCGCGACGCGCGCCCATTCCGAGGGCAGGTGGACGGACGCCCGTGCCGACGAGGACGAGAGGCCCGACCTGGCGAGCACCCAGGCTTGACCGGGCCTGGCCCGCAACCCGCCCCTCGCGATGACGCCCTCCACTCCGGACAGCAATGATGCGGGTGATGGCGCAACCAGCGGTGGTAGCAGCCCCGACAAGAGGAAGCTAGACAAGACAGACCGCGCGAGATGGGCCACCAGGAAGATGACGGTCAGGAGCAGCCAGCTCAAGCGCCTGTCGCTGATCGGTCGCCACAGAAAATCCGTGACTTCCGAAAAAAAGAGACAGTCCGGAGGCTCCGAGACGCTGCAGTCCTCACAGGCAAACCAGGAGGAAGATGACCAGGACGACCAGGCTGACGATGCGAATGACGAGGAGTCCGGCCACACACCGCCGCGGAAGTTGTACTTCAACCTGCCTCTGCCGCAGGATCTCCTCGATGACGACGGCAACCCACGACAACAATTCACGCGTAACAAGATCAGGACCGCCAAATATACCCCATTATCATTCGTACCCAAGAACCTGTGGTTTCAATTCCAAAATGTCGCCAACGTCTTTTTCCTGTTCCTCGTCATCATTGTGGTAAGTTTGTTCCCCTCTCTCTCTCGCTGCGCGCTGCTGCTTTCTTGCGCCAAATGACGACGCGCGCATCGGCCGCTCACCTCTTTGCCAGTTCTTTCCTATATTCGGCGGCACCAATCCCGGCCTCAGTGCTGTGCCTTTGATATGTATCGTTATCATTACCGCGATAAAGGACGCAATAGAAGACTACCGCCGCACAGTCCTCGACATCGAACTCAACAATGCGGCCGTCCACCGTCTGCAGGGCTGGAACAACCCCAACGTCCTCGAGGACAACGTCTCCACGTGGAGGAAGATCAAGAAGGCGACTTCAAAGTTCTTTGGATCGATATGGCGTGCGATCCAACGGATGTGGAAAAAAGAGGACCCAGCCGCCCGGAGGCAGAGTCGTGGTATCTACGACAACGACCCTCGCATGTCCGTCGAGACCAGAGTCACACATGGCGCTTCTACTCGGCGGGAGTCCTACGTGTCCGCTGCCGAGGACATCCAGATGACCCCTGTCACGTCGCCTCTGCCGACACAACAATCGCACAACCAGATGGACGCGCCGCCACCTCAGACGAGCTACGACTTTCGGGAGCCAGAGGCCGAGGCTAGGTTTGAGAACATCCAGGGCGATGTCATCAACCACAACCTGGATGCGCCTGGCAAGGCTCGTTTCCACAAGGATGCGTGGAAAAGTCTACAGGTCGGCGATTTCGTCCGTATCTATGGTGATGACGAGCTTCCGGCAGATATCATCATCCTGTCGACCTCGGACCCCGACGGTGCGTGTTATGTGGAGACGAAGAATTTGGACGGCGAGACGAACCTGAAGGTGCGCCAGGCCCTGCGGTGCGGCCGATCTATGAAGCACGCGAGGGACTGCGAGAGGGCACAGTTTATGGTCGACAGCGAACCGCCCCAGGCCAACCTCTACAAGTACAACGGCGCGATCAAGTGGGAGCAGAATGTCAACGGCTCCCCCCGCGAGATGTCAGAGCCTGTCACCATCGACAACGTCTTGCTCCGTGGCTGCAATGTGCGCAATACGGAGTGGGTTCTCGGTGTTGTCCTCTTCACCGGTCACGACACCAAGATCATGATGAATGCCGGAGCCACGCCTAGCAAGCGCGCGAGAATCGCAAGAGGACTTAACTTCAACGTCATCTGCAACTTTGTCTTCCTGTTCTTTATGTGCTTCGTGGCAGCCATCGACAACGGTATTTCCTGGGCCAAGACGGATGCGTCCCTGTACTACTTCGACTTCGGATCGATAGGATCCACACCTTCCATGACTGGATTCATCACTTTTTGGGCAGCATTGATTGTGTTCCAGAACTTGATCCCTATCTCGCTCTACATCTCCATGGAAATCGTACGGACATTGCAGGCTGTATTTATCTACAGCGATGTCGAGATGTACTACGAACCGATCGACCAGCCTTGTGTTCCAAAGTCCTGGAACATTTCCGACGACCTGGGCCAGGTGGAATACATCTTCTCCGACAAGACCGGGACGCTGACCCAAAATGTGATGGAATTCAAGAAGGCAACGATTAACGGCCAGCCTTACGGCGAGGCATACACTGAAGCTCAGGCAGGCATGCAGAAGCGTGCTGGCGTCGATGTCGAGAAAGAAGGGGCCAGGATTCGAGCCGAGATCGAGATTGCCAAGGTGAAGGCCTTGAAGGGCCTCCGGAACATGCACGACAACCCCTTCCTGCATGACGACGAGGTGACCTTCATCGCACCCGATTTCGTGGACGACCTAACCGGGATGCACGGGGAGGACCAGAAGCAGGCCAACGAGGAATTCATGTTAGCGCTGGCCCTGTGCCACACGGTCATCACAGAAAAGCAACCTGGAGACCCGCCCAAGATGCTGTTCAAGGCCCAGTCTCCTGATGAGGCTGCCTTGGTGGCCACCGCTCGCGATATGGGCTTTACTGTGCTCGGGCACACAAATGACGGAATCAACGTAAATGTTCTGGGCGAAGACCGGCACTACCCGATTCTCAACACCATCGAGTTCAACTCCAGCAGGAAGAGGATGAGCGCGATCGTACGCCTGCCAGACAGCAGGATCGTGCTGTACTGCAAGGGCGCCGACAGCGTCATCTATGCCCGGCTCAAGAGAGGAGAGCAGCAGGAGTTGCGCCGGGAGACCGCGGAGCACCTCGAGCTCTTTGCCCGGGAAGGATTGCGAACGCTGTGCATTGCCAAGCGCTACCTCACGGAGCAGGAGTATATCGCGTGGCAGAAGGAACACCAAGCTGCTGCGACCGCCCTTGAGGAGCGAGAAGAGAAACTCGAAGCAGTGGCCGACGTCATCGAACAGGACCTGACTCTGCTGGGCGGCACCGCCATCGAGGATCGGCTGCAGGACGGAGTGCCCGACAGCATTGCCTTGTTGGCCGAGGGTGGTATCAAGCTCTGGGTTCTGACGGGCGACAAGGTCGAGACAGCCATCAACATCGGATTCTCTTGCAACCTCTTGAGCAACGAAATGGAGATGATTCGGCTACAGGCCGTGGAAGACGAGTCTGGCCAAACCCCTCCAGATCAGTATGTGCAGGAGATCGAGGCTGCGCTCGATGAGTATCTGGCTGTCTTTGGCATCACCGGCAGCGACGAGGATCTCCGACAGGCGCGACACGAGCACAAGGCTCCTCCCCCCACGCACGCCCTAGTGATTGATGGGTTCACGCTCAGGTGGGTGCTGGACGAAAGGATCAAGCAGAAGTTCCTACTTCTCTGCAAGAACTGCAAGTCTGTGCTCTGCTGCCGTGTGAGCCCGGCGCAGAAGGCCGCGGTTGTCTCCATGGTTAAGAATGGACTGGATGTTATGACCTTGTCGATCGGCGACGGCGCCAACGACGTAGCCATGATCCAGGAGGCCGACGTTGGGGTTGGTATTGCCGGTGAGGAAGGTCGCCAGGCTGTCATGTCCTCGGACTATGCTATCGGCCAATTTCGGTTCTTGCAAAGACTCGTCCTGGTCCACGGACGATGGTCTTACCGACGCCTGGCCGAGACCATCAGCAACTTCTTCTACAAGAACATGATCTGGACGTTTTCCATTTTCTGGTATCAGGTGTTTTGCAATTTCGACATCACCTACATTTTCGAATACTCGTACATCATCATGTTCAACCTCTTCTTCACCTCGGTTCCCGTCATCCTGATGGGTGTGCTGGATCAAGATGTGTCCGATGCTGTTTCGCTTGCTGTTCCGCAACTTTACCGCCGAGGTATCGAGCGGCTGGAGTGGACGCAGCAAAAATTCTGGTACGTTTTTAAGCCTCCCCCCCCTTTTTTCCCTCCACCCCCCCCCGAATCTTACGACTATTTGCTAACCTTCGAGGCAGGCTCTACATGTTGGACGGCGCCTACCAGTCGGTCATGGTTTTCTTCATCCCATATTTCACTGTCGTGAACAGCCCCTTCGTCAGCTTCGATGGCCTGGACGTCTCGGAACGGTACCGTCTTGGTTGTTACATTGCCCACCCTGCTGTGATCACTATCAACCTCTACATCTTGATCAATACCTATCGCTGGGACTGGGTGATGCTGCTTGTTGTTGTCATCAGCGATCTCTTCATCTTCTTCTGGACTGGTGTCTACACGGCGTCGCCTTACTCGGCCACTTTTTACAAGGCTGCGCCGCAGGTCTATGCCGAGGCTACCTTCTGGGCGTGTTTTTTCATCACTCCGGTCGTCTGCATCTTTCCCAGGTTCGCCGTCAAAGCCCTGCAAAAAGTCTATTTCCCTTATGATGTCGACATTGTGCGCGAGCAGGTCACCTTGGGCAAGTTTGATCGGATTCTCAACCCAGAGAAGGCCGACACGGCTCTGGAGTCTGCGTCAACCGGGTCCAGCCAATCGTCAAAGAAGACCAAACACACGAAATATGCTAGTGTTGACGAGGACCAGCGGCCAATCTACCCTCCTTCTGTTGCTACGCACAACACGAGGGCACAGAATGGCAGCGACGGCACGAACTACACGGGACACGAGCACGACATGTCAACTCGTCCAGTATCTACAGACATGACAGAATCGTACCCGGTGCGTCAGTCGATAGACCGCCCTAGGCCTTCGTACGACAGGATACGAGCCTCAATGGATCGCGTTCGCCCGAGCTTCGAAGCTAGCCGTGACTTCACCTCAGCTGCAAGACTCAGCCGCGTCGAGTCCACCCACTCGGTACACCGCGCCTCCGGCGGCTTGCTCAACAGGACACGCATGCGAGGACTGTCCATAATATCGGCCAAGAGCAAACATAATAATCAATCATAGATGTTGTCAAGAACATGTACCCCATACACACACATACACACCATCCACCTCGTTTCACACCTTCACACTCTCTTCGTACCGAACTGTACCATACACACTCGAATTGGACGGACCTTCCGGCTTCCCTTTCGCAGCCTGTCGATATTCAAATCTGATGGATTTATGATTCCTTCTTCGCATTAAGTGACCTATGAGTACTCCCTCCCAGCAACGCGCCAAAAACAAACAAAAACAAAACTCAAAAAAAAAAAAAAAGGAAGGGATGACCAACCTACAAATTGTCACTCACTGCCCACGTGTGCGCATTGTCTGGGGATTTTCCCAACACCAATGTCATTATTATCGTTCTATGGTTTTTTTTCTTCCTTTTTTTTTCTCTTTCCCTTTCTGGTGGTACTTTTGGGGAAGTCTTGGCCTTTTTGTTAGGCCTTCCCTGACTGGCGTCGGCGCAGGGGGTTCAAGAAAGGCGAAAAAGGGCTTGATTTTATTCTTCTTTTTCCAGGGCTTCAGTAAATGCAAGGAGGGCGGTGATAGTGTGAAGATGTTACATGAATGAAGAAAGAACTGCATTTTTTTATTTTTATTTTGCATCCCAAGGTCAGGCGAGGAAGGACTGGTTTTGATTCCAAATCGCACACCTCAGAAAGAGGAAGAAGAGGGGGGGGGGGAGCCAGCATTATATATACATATATACCTAAGGGGAGAGGAGGAGGGAGAACCTGGGTTGAGCAGTACGAAGGGGATGGTCAGAGGATGAGAGAGGATGGATGTGTAAAGATAGGGTAGTAGAAGCAAGCAAGCGTATATGCTTTTCTCTGCTAGCACCCCAGTCACCAACTTATCCTACCGCCTTCAATGAATACCAATAGCACATTTATTATACTTCACCATTGTTTTTGATGTTTCTGCTAGTAAGTGAGTGAAATTTGCAACCTTCGGTGACTGATTGTATGCCCTTCCTCCCACATGGTTTCTTAGCTGCTAGTCCTTACTCAGTATTGTGTTGTGTGGAAGTATTCTGGAGGGAGCTACAGACTCTCAGAGCTCCTAGGGCTTCTGATAGTATCTCATCAATAATCAAGCCAACAATGGGAGAAAATGGATAAGGAGATACGGACTGTTATCTGCTGTCACCATATCATGCACTGGGCATGCATGCGTGGCACATCCAATATGGTACAACTCTAATTTTACAAAAAGCTTAAAAGAATAAACCAAATTTCTTGTTCTTCATTCTTGTTGACATACCTCTCTTTTGCCAAATGTCGAACATTCACATGCTTGTGTTTGCAAATACTAACATGGTTTTTCCCAAGCTGTTTTTCTCTTTAAATGTCAAGTGTTGGGTGCTGAGTGGCGAGAACTACCTTATCTTGGTATGTTTGCTAAATGTATGTGCGACTGCAAATGTGTGAGTGCAGTCATTATGCGGGTGCAAATGTGCAGGTCCAGGTGTCGAATGTGGAATGTCAACAGGGCTGTTCCTGTTAGTATTAATATGCTTTTCTTTTTTAATAATCATCAAGTAGTGGTTAAATGGCGAGAGCCATCTCATCTTGATTTTTTGGGGAGGGGCAAAACATAAGTGCGGGAGCAAGTGGATTGCTAATGGCGAGAACCACTTCGTCCTTATATCCTTCTTTGCCCAGTGCATTGCTAGTGCGGGTGCAGGAGTCGAATGTCGAATGTCGAACGTCGAGTGTCGAATATTGGATATCAATATGCCTCTTTTTACCCCTTTTTTCTAAACGTCGAACGTCGATCGTTCATTGTTAATAAATTCGGAGGAAGATATTAGAAATGTTTAAAGTGTTTCAAGGTTTCTAGCATGGGTCAAGATATTTGCTAGAGCTAATGCTAGAAGAGATCTGCTAGACATTCCAAAAAGCTTCACACTTCATCTCCAACCCATATTGCTTCGATGGGTAAGCCCAATTTTCAATGCACCCTGCCATCCTTTGACTTCCGCCCGCCCCGAGTAGGACGGTACTCTTCGTCGCTGTCGTCAGACTTGGGTCCACGCTGACGCTTTCGGGCAGTCGGCTCGAGGTACTTCTCGCTGTACTGCACCTTTTGCTTCCGCTGGCGTGTGAGGCGAACAGGCTTCTGCTCCTCCTCGCCAGTGAGAACATCGCTTGCGTCCTGAATCTCCCCACCCAACTTGGGGTTCAGAATCGCCTCCGCTGTCTCAGCGGCACCAAGATCCTGAGGGTCGGCCTCGTCACCGGCATCAACTTCCTCTTTCACCTCCTTCGCCTTCCGCTTCCGACCGGCGGTGGTCCCTTTGGCCGGATTGGGCTTGGGTTTGTTGCGGTCCAGCAGGTGCTCCAGAGGGCAGACGCAGTTCTCCCAATCCTTGTTGCCCTCTCTCGTGCTGGCCTTGCAACGCTGGCAATTCTGGCCATGCTCGATGAACAGCTGGTGAAGTCCGTACTTGAGATGGTCAGGGATCCGCAGGTCTAGGTGTGCAAAGGCCTTCTCTCTTCCAACGTCCTCTCGAAGGTCCTTTGGCAGCCAGCCAAGCCATTGTGCCAATCGGAAACAGTGAGTGTCCACGGCGAAGCAAGGCTCCTGGAGGCAGAACAGGATCACGCAGGCGGCAGTCTTCACGCCGACGCCTCTGAGAACGACCAGCTCGTTCATGGCGGCCTCTATAGATAAGGCTCGAAGGTGCTCAAGAGAGATGACGTCGTTTTCGAACATCCATACCTCCATGTCCTTCTGGCTCTGCGTCAGCTTGTCCGCACCGGGCACGTCAGCAGGCACTCCGTCTTGCTTCTCCCGCTTGAATGCAGCGGCGCGCGTGGCATTGACGCTGTGGGTCGTCTCCAGGATATTGAGGACGGCCTTGCTCCCGATTTCCTGAAGGCCACCAGAGCGGATGACGGACTTGAGCTCCTCAGCTCCTCTCAAGCGGACCTTGTTCCAGTCGATGCAATTCTTGACAGGAGTGACTTCTTCGCCGTCGATCACGATTGACTTGGTCACGGTTCCGTACGACTCGACAATATTCTGGATAGCCTTATCGGCATGCTTCATGGTGGTAGAACCGCTCAGCACGGTCCGACAGAGACCGTCGACGAGGAGCTGCGTCTCACCACAACCAGCTACCTCAAGAGAAGGTGGCGGGATCTTGGCAGGTCGTTCGAAATTCAACTTGCCACCGGCGTGTTGCTCCTTGAGAATGTCATAGACTCGCTCGCAGTCCTCGGCTGATGGGCCGGCCCGCTTTGCCCAAGGGCTCTCGCCCCATGGCACCTTCGTTCTCTGTTGGTAGGGGGGCTGGTTTTTGACCGGAATCCGCTTCCTGGCAGCGGCCTTTGTTCCTCCACGCTCTTCCTTGCAGTCGGTGCCCTTGTCCTTGACTGGCTCAGTGTGCCCATCTTTATCTCTTTCCTCCTCTTCAAGACTGGAGTGCAGCTTCGAAAGGCTCAGGTGGAGCTGGCTTTGTGTTGGCTTCGTCGTCTCGGGATCGGGTGTGCTGGTATCAGGAGTTTTGACAGGTTTGGATGTCCCAGTAGCTCCATTCTTGGCCACCTTGACATAGCCCATTCCATGAGGCAGCATGACATAGCTATCAGAAACCTCTGTTGCAGTGTTATTCAGGGCATTGCTAGCCTGCTTGCCCATGGAACTGGACTGTCCAGAAGCCATATTGAACTATGAATAAACTGTCAGTCACTGTTTTATGTATGCAGTGTGCAAATCGTGTGTGTGTGTGTGTGTGTGTGTGTGTGTGTGTGTGTGAGTGAGAGAGAGAGAGAGAGAGAGATGGTGAGAGAAGAGTAGAGTAGGTAAAGCTATAATGAAAGCACTAATGAAGAGTTCAAAGAGAAAACACAATGCATAATGCAGAATGACAAAGTGCGTCAAGAGACAAAACTTTAGAGTCAACAGAAAAAGAGCAAGGACAATGTTTAAGGATTGTGGAGAGAAGCAGATAGGGAGTGTCGAATGTCGTGAAGAATAGGGGGCGTCGAATGTAGTGAAGAATAAGGGGCGTCGAATGTCGTGGGGAATAGGGAGCGTCGAATGCTATGAAAAACTGAGATAGGAGAGAAATTGAATGTTACATACTGTGAAGAGAAGATAATGATGATTTTGGGTGCACAAGATGCAAGATTGCGCAGATGAGTAATAGGAAATGACTATGTCGTCGTCATGAAGAGATGATGTCGATAGTGTTGGGTGCACTTGGTGAATGATGAGACTGGCAGAAAGTAGAGGAAAGTGCTATCAGGTTCTGCTCGGTGGGAAAAGACAGCGTGTTAGACTGTCGACGGCAGCACAAGGTGGACCTTGTAGTAGAGAGAGATTGAAGACTGGACAGAATGCCAGGGCAGTAATGAGGCACCTTTGGAGGCTGTATGGTAGAGGTGATGTAGTGTAGTGGGAGGGATTGGAGAGGGGAGGTTGGAAGACAAGAAGTTGGAAGAGGACAGGTTGGAAGAGAGGAGAGGTTGGAAGAGAGGAGAGGTTGGAAGAGAGGAGAGGTTGGAAGAGAGGAGAGGTTGGAAGAGAGGAGAGGTTGGAAGAGAGGAGAGGTTGGAAGAGAGGAGAGGTTGGAAGAGAGCAGAGGTTGGAAGAGAGGAGAGGTTGGGTGAGAGGAGAGGTTGGGTGAGAGAAGAGGTTGGGTGAGAGAAGAGGTTGGAAGAGAGAGAGGTTGGAGAGAAAAAGGCAGTTCAGAGTTAGCAGAGCGCCGAATTGACAGCAAGAGTCGTTTGGAAGATATGTTGAGGAAGGAGCAGCCCAGACTTATGCAGAGAATTGGTGCAGTGACAAGGGTCTTTGAGAAGCAGTCCAGAAGGGAAGGAGCAGTGACAATGAGGTAAGCTGAAGGTCACAATGAATCAGTGATAAGAGGATCCGAGTGACAGCTCTAAAGCAGTGATGAGGGGAAAAGTATGGTGCAAATACAGCCCTTCCCCTCTTTGGGCAAGAATGAGCTGTCTACACCGACTTAATCTTATCTTCATGAAAGCCAGGCCAGAACATAATGAGAATCAATCCATTTAATTTTTACATTATTATATTGTTTTATCCTGTAATATGAGCAACCAATCAAATAAGGCAAGAACATATGAGGAAGATTTGAAGGGGGTGGGGAGTGGGGAGGAGTCCAACCAGCCCTTGCAGCCTCGGCCGTCCATGTGCAGCCTCGCCTCTTCCATTTGCCTCACTTGCGTTGCATCTTCATGCGTTGCTACAAGGGCTTCCGCAGATAACCTTAGGTGCTACTTTTCGGGATTTTTTTCAAGGAATTCAGTGTTTTCATCTGCGCCGATTGTCACTAGGTCTCTCTGGTGTTCTTTGTACTCGCTTACGTATGTGACATCACGTCTCCATGCCTTGTCTGATTTCTACTTAAGAATCGCTCAGAGACTTGCGTTTCTGAAGCTGCACTAGTGATCCAAGATGACTGACGGAGAAAAAGAAATGTACGTTGGTGTGTAGGCCATTAATGCTATCTTGTGTACTAAGTAGTGATTCGTGTTGGGGCCGGTGGACTGTGTCCTCCCCACAGTCAGGCCGCGGGGGGAGGAGGGGGGTGGGTTTGTTTATGGTTATTTTAGATCTCAAGATAGGTCTGAATCCCAGGGAGTGACATTAATCACCTCAATCGCGACTGTCCAACTGGATTCTACTGACAGACTGTAGTGGGGTGGGGGTGGCTTGGAACATACATGCATAGGACCGGGATTTCGACCTCCGAAAAGCGTCCTCTTGCGCAATTGAAAAACCGAGTCAATGAGCATTCACGAGTATGAAAAGTCGTTGGGAGCGTGCTAAAGGTTGTGCGAGAACAGTAAGGGCACTTTGAAGGTTGCTTCGCATTCCTCTCAAGCTAGGTTGTTGAAGCAAGCCCCAGCTCTTCCTGCGCGGCACCTTTCTTCTTGATATCAGATATACAACCTGAGCGAATTTTCTTTTCGATTTCAGAGAGGTCTACCAATACTCGGAATTTATAAAACACAAGAGGGTAGATGACGACTTTGAAAGGGACGTGGTAAAGCTCGAGCATTTTGCATGTGTCAAGCCTAGGGTTCCGATCCCGCGTTCTTCACCACGAGCCGCTCACTCAGCGGCGCTACAACCTTGTCTACACCCGTGTTCCTATCTTTCTTAGCGAGACATGAACAGCTTCTCAAGAGAAGGTCCAGCGTGTGAACCTCAAATTGGACGAAATTGTTGCTACGAAAGGCCAAGTGGTGGCTTGAATTTGTCAACTCTTACCACTCCACTTTTGATGTCTTTTTGCTGATCACACGGATTCTGCTTGATCACGGATATATTTTTATTCTTATTTTTAATTACATCACATGTCTATTAGAACCAACCCGTTGCAACAAGTCGAGACAACATTCCTCCTCCCAGTGCTTTGATCGGCCAGCCTGATAAGCTGCCGCAAATAAACACAAAAGTGCTTGACGGACGGCATGATGGTACGTTCTCGGGCGACACAGCCGCGTCTTTCTCAATCGTGATGTTTACAAAACCGGTTCACTCGCACTCCTTTGCCCGCCACCGGGTTTCTTGCGAGTCTGAACCAACCCAGCATCTCTCCCCCCCCCCCCCATAGGACCGGCCTGCCACTCAAGATGAGACGTTCTACCATTGTTTTATGGGCATTTTGTGCCTCCAAGTCGCAGGCAGTAGACGTCTTTGACGAAGAAGACTGTTCCGTGACCACGCGCACGATCGGACAGATGACGAAGCTGGGATACGAGTTCGTGTCAGAAAATACAACATCTTTTCTCAAGCAGCCGGCGGAGGCAACACCTGTACTAGAGCCTGGAGTGGAATCCGAGAGTTCTCTGCTCTCATCTATGAACGGGGCAGTATCTATGGCGCTGCTGGTACCGTCGACGGGCTTCTGCGGATCATCTACTATATCGACCTCGCAATCAAGCTGCTCCCACGCACCAGAGGTGGACGATTTTGCTTGTCACAAAGTGCCAGGCTCCAGGCGCTGGCAGTGTAGCCCTGGAGAGCTTGAAGAAGAAAAGATCCGTGGCTAATATCTTCGCCTGTATCGATGCATGCGTCGGAAGCTCGGACTGCATGGGCGCATCCTACCAGAAAGGCACCCGCGACTGTATTCTGTTCCAGTTAATCACAGGTCTCGCCACTCTGAACGGCTACGACACCTACATAAAGACGGCGGGGGTTTCATTGTCCAGCACCACCACCACGACAACGAAGCGCACAACCACAACCACGACAACTAAGAAAACTTCAACCTCGGTCTCGACGACAAAAACAACAACTAAGGCGGTGGCCCTTACTACCACTACCACAAAAACGACCCCCAAACAGTCTGGGACTACCCAAGTCAGCTCGACTAGAACGACTACGCAAAAGCAGACTTCGGTGCCTACTACTGGCGGTACGTCTCTACACCTCTCTTACATCTCTTCATCTAGACGATCAGCATTCACCCCCTCTGCTTCTTCGATTACTTTCATCAAGATCACTGGGAGACCATCAGCGTTTTCTTCCGGCACCTCTTCTTCAAGCGTCATCATCAGCATCGGTAGTAGTACAACATCGCCACGTGAAGTTTTCTGGAGCGGATCATCATATAACAGCCACCCCACGACCGGATCGGTTGAGTCTAGCTCTTCTTCCCCCCAAGAACGGATGCAAGAAACAAGAGGCTCGTCCACAATCAGATTTGGAACTCTATCATCACATACATCGGTCTTGCAGACACTGTCGAATACCCATGCGTCCAAGACTTCATCGCTGTACTTGAGCTCGTCACGCCTGACGACGACGGCGACGATGATGACGAAGATCACGACAAGCATCAAAGGATCATTTAGCCAAAGCACAAACTGGAAGCAAGGAAGCAGCTCGCAAGCAAGTGGTCTCACCAGTACACTTTCTCCATCACGGCCGAGCTCGAGCACGACTTTCCAGCCTGCTTCAATTTCCAGCAGCGCAATTTCGAGCTATCCAGCGTCCAGTGTCCAAATATCGAGCAGCCTGGCTACTAGTAGTAGCCTGGCGTCGACCACTCAGGGGTCCAATCCACCTACAGGCAACCAAACCTCGTCGAGCACTACCACCTTGGCAGCATCGAGCATCTTCGCAACATCAAGCGCATTAGAAGAACCATCGAGCACAATCACATCAACAGCATCATCATCTTCTTTTCCTTCGAGAATCTCAATACAATTGAGCACATTGAGCACATCAGCATCGTCGGGTACCTTAGCAACAATAAGCTCACTGGCACCTGACCAGACCTCGACGAGCAGCACGTTCAGCACTACCACGGGCTCATCCTTCGAATCCGCCATCACATTCTCCTTTTCGACGCCGCAAGGCGGCGGCGGCGGCGGCGGCGGCAGCAGCAGCAGCAGCACATCAACAACACTTCAGACGAGCTCCTCGTCAACGTCCTCCCTTCCGATCGCCACGGTGCTCAAAGTTGTCAGTGGCACGGTGAACACCTTCAACCTTGCGCAGTTCGGAACCATCTCCTCCATCGACTCGACCACCCCACAAGTATTTTTTGTCAACGTGACGGTCGACAGTTCGGACATCGAGGTGGACCCGCCAGCGGGCTACATAGGGGAAGTGATGGTCACTCTGGTGGTCATGGCCACGGAGGGAGGAGCTTCCAGTGATGTTATGGTTCAGCTGAACATTGCACTCCCATTATCGTCGTCGTCGTCGTCGTCGTCGTCGTCATCATCATCATCATCATCACCAACATCCTCGTCTTCTACGTCGTCTTCTGTTTCTTCCTCTTCCAGCGGCGATTCATCCACATCCAGCAGTGAACAGTCATCATTGTCTATAGCTTCCACATCACTTTCACCACAATCAACTCAACAAATTAGCACCAGCACGGCGGATAGTTTGGAGATAGCATCATCACCAACAATTGAGCAGAGTCCGTCGTCTACTACAAGCCCGCTCATTCCCAGCACAGGTTCCACCACCACGGGCTCTCGGGCCTCTTCCCAGCTTCGCGGCAGCAGCAGCCTCACGAGCAGCCCATCGGCCTCCCCGACCGTCCCGTCGTGCGGGTTCACGGGCTACGACACTGGTACTAACATCGGCTACTACGCCGACGCCAGCTTGGCCACCTATTTCGGCTGCAACAGCCTGTGCAACGCCAACGTGGCCTGCCTTAGTTTCGCCACCAACCTGTCCCTGCCTGCTTGCATCCTGTATGATCATGATCTCAGCACTGACCTGTACTCGGCCACGAGCCCCAACACCTTCTACCTGAGGGGTGGCCTCTGCCCACCTACGACGACGACGACGACGACGACGACGACCTCGTATAGTCCGACCCCGATGGGGAAATTTCCCTATGTGAGTAGTTATGATCACCCTTCCATAAACCTTCCTACGAACTGCCCTGTCTAGGAAATAGAGAGAGAGAGAGAGAGAGAGACGGACAATGGAGATGTATGTATCCAGTGCACCGTCGGCTTGTCCTCCTACAACGTCACCCAAGTCACGGCTGGTACCCAACAGCCCTACACCCCCTGCATCGCTGGAAAGCCCGCCTCCGCCTGCATGCACGACATCGACGGCAACAACTACTGCAACGACTGCATCTCGTGCGTCAACAGCTGGGCCTGTACGTCAGACGCCGACTGTCCGGCCAACTACGCGTGCATTGTCGGCTCGGACTGTCCTGGGAATGGCACCACGGGGGTTGCCATGTGTCTGTATATGTTGTATAATCCGGCGTATAATTGTTATGCCGCGGCTTGAGGTGGTGATTTCGTGTGAACTGGGAAAGAGAGGGGGGGGGGGGACAGTCATTTGGAAATAGGACAGAAGGAGAAGGAGAAGAGGGGCGGGGGGGGAGGGGGGGGGGGAGAGGGATGGAGAGACGCTTTTCCCTCCCCTACCTTCCCTTTTTCTTTCTTTGTTTATGGCACCATAGCCTACTTTGTGCTCGACTGTTTTCCTCGTATTTTTTTTTTCTGGTTGTGTTTATTTTTTGGGGGTATGTTTGACACGCGTAGTAATCAAGGTGTAGACAGGAAAATTTCTAAATCTGCATAGTATCTCTGCATTATCATCCGACATGTTATCATGCAAGGCCAGTATTTGACGGGAAACTAGAACTGGAGATGGGGACATGTCGAGGTTGACGAGGAGAAAGCGGATAACTACTAGTTGGAACCATGAAGCGTCGTCGGGATGCTTAGTCATTTTTAACCCACAGCAGGCTGTACGGCCCGACCCGCCGCGAGCGGAGCGAATTCGCTACTTCGTAGTATACTTACAAGCACCTGGGGAGGGGGAATCGCTGGAAAATGCAAGGAAAGTCAAAGTCAACCAACGGTCAAGGGATGACTCGGATGAATTAGACACGTACTATGATGGTTACAGACAAGTATGGTCTTGACGAACCGACGAAACGTTGGTGGTGATGTATGAGCTGTGGCGTGAGACGAGGCGCGTCCCCGTTCTTTGCAATTGCGCTGGGGCGGTTTAAGGCATGAACCAAGTACTTGGCACAATAATGGAAGAGAGTTGGACAGAACGAGCAGATGAATTTAGGTTTGATTACTTGTAGAATCCCACATTACGATTACATCGCTATTGATGCTCCCTCATGAACCTATAAAGTAAAGGAAGAACTCCTCGCTGCTGCTGTGTGCGTGTGTGTGCGCGCGCGCGCGTGCGTATATTTTCGCATCATCCTTTGAATTTTTCGTCACATGCTCATTATCCATCAGAAATTACAGAGCAGCAGCCAAGAGGGCAGCGACGCCTGCAAGAGCAACGGGGACATTCGCGACGCCCGCGGCGGAGGAGCTGGAGCTGGAGCTGCTGCTGCTGGACGCCGTCGAGGTGCCGCTGGAGGACTCGGACTCGGTGGAGGTGGAAGTGCCCGACGAGGCGGCCGAGGCAGAGCTCCCAGACGAGGCGGTGGAGCTCGCTGAGGAGTTTCCTGACGCAGTGGTCGTAGTGATGGTTGTGCCAGTGGCGGAGGCGGAGGCTGCGCTGCCGGTGCCGGTGCTGGTGGCGGCGGCTGTAGTCTCATCGCTGCTGGCAGAGGTGACACCCCATGCGGCCTCGAAGGAGGACAGAAGGCTGGCCTGGGCAGCAGTAGCACTGGACTGGAGGCTCGAGTATGCCGCGTTCAGGGCGGTGCCGGTCAGGGTGACGGAGGCCTCGGCCGAGTGAAGCTGGTTGTCAAGGCTTGCGACAGCGGACTGATAGGCCTGGAAGGCTGAGGTATACCCAGTCTCGGCGGCGTTGACCTGGAATTAATTGGACCGTGTCAGCTCAATCACGCTTCGAAGGAATAGCCAAAGGGTAGAAAGGGTTTCTTAATAATAATAAAAAAACTTACAGCGACAACGCTGAGAGTAGCGACGAGGGCGGCCTTGAACTGCATTTTGACGGGCTTTGATTGGGGTGGGTCAAGTTCGTGATATATATCTGGCAGTGTGTATGTGAGTGAGAGAGTATTGACAGGTCGCAATGATTTCTCAAAGATTGCAAGAGAGAAAGAGAGAGAGAGAGAGAGAGAGAGAGAGTTGAATTGTTGTCAGGACGCGTCAACGAAGAAGAGCAGAAAAGAAAGGGGCTTGAACCAAGTGAAGTGGTGGCTGGGTGTCGGGTCGACGACGCCTTTGTAGAAATTCAAGGTCCACTAGCTCGGCAGACGGCATATCACGAAACGGCCCTAATGCTAGGTTTAGACACGCCGTACCATGCACTGTACCATGCAATGGCGCGCGCAGGGGCATCGAAATGATCAAATGATGACACGTCATCGGCGCGATCGAGTGCATATGCGGCGATGCACGAAGGAACAAGGAAGAGAGAGTTCTGAAGAAGGCCAAGGACATGCCCAGCCAGCCTCCTCTGGCGACTGGGGAGCCAGAGGAACGCCTCCAAAAGGGGCGACAGAATAAAGAAACAAAACAAAAAACAAGTATAAATCAAGAATAGACTAGACTGGATCAGCGTGTGCACTACAGGAGGATAGGCCCCAGACCAACCATCCTTCTCCTTGTTCTGAGACGAAGCCAAGAAGCGTATTTGGGATCCTCAGCCACAATTGCCAGGATCGCCTGTTGAATCTTCTAGGCGCTCATTGAGACATGCCATGCCTCTATCTATGTTCTATGTCAGCAAATAATTCACTAGTCGAAGAATATGTTGACCACGGACATTGCACCATGGCCTGTACATAGAGGAATGAATTGTATGGTTGCGCTGTTTGCCATCGTTTGATTTGCGGGGCGAGATGACGAATACTTGTGGAGATCTCAGCTGAGGGGAGCCTCGCACTTCCCCAGAACGCCACCGGGAAGTTCCCAACCAATCGTGATTAGGATTGAGGATCAAGCAACAAAGAAAAAAGTGCTTGGATCGCATGAAAAGACTGCCCACCTTCCCGCTGCCCCTTGCCGAGGTCATCTGGTTGGGGAGGGGGGAGGGGATGATGGGAGGATGTGCATTCTTTTTCTTTGTGGAAGGATCAATCCATTTCTATTTTGCGGTGTGCTTGCACTCACGTGTGGCCATGGGCTGCGGTGATCTTGTCTCTCCTTCTCTTTGAAGCTGTGCTCTCTCTTCCTTCCTTTTGAAATGCGAAGGCTGGCTCCGTAGCTGGTCCTAGCGGGGGGGGGGCCAGAAGAAAAAGCAGGCACAGGGTTTAGGGGGCCACAGCCAAGCCAACGTGCCAAGCTAGCCAAGCCATCCAATCCCCCAACTATCATCCTTACACCCTTGTAGGGCTTCCTTCCTTTCCACTGGCATCATCGACAAATGAAATCTCACAATCAACCTATAGAGTCTAGCCATAATACTGTGTACTAAGGGCAAATCAATGTTACATAGTACTCTTTTTCTCTCTATTTTTCCTAATTTTATTTCATTTCATTGCATTGTAAGATTGCCCCCCCCCCCCCGCCTGGGACTACATACCAAAATGCGATGACATGTTACATCCAGCATGAGGAAGGAGAGACAGAGAGAAGGGGGGTGAGTTTTGGGGTAAGTACTTCAGTACTTGAGTAACTGCTTCAAGTACATGATCAGCGCACCTACCCGCTGTACCACCCATCTCGGAGTGGACAGGCTAAATTGTTTACATGCTCTTCCAGGCAGGTAACATTGGATCAGGCCTCGAAAATTAACGTTTGCAACTACCGTGTATACCCGCACCCATTACCTGCAAGCAGACGTGGAGAAGGCAGGCTATAGCAGGGTAGCATCACTGCACCGAACTCCTCATCATGCTATAGTACAACAGTTTCCCTTGCCACCTCGTATCTTGCTATCGGATGACCAGTCACTGATACGCTTGCATGCGATTAGGAAAGAAACGATTGCTCAATCCATCACTCGGGAGAGATGCTCCATTATTTCCATTATTTACCACCAATGGTGTTTTGGGACAGTCACGATAGCGGAGGATTGAATGGACGGAGAAGATGCACGAGACCAAAGGGCAAGCCGGGGAGGAGGAGGAGGAGGAGGACGATACAAGATGATGGATGCATATAATGAACGACGGTGCCACCCCATAGACACCCATCTCGGCTTGTCTTGCCGTCACACAGCAAAGCTGTCGCGGCTAGATGTGTCGATCATAGATATTCCATCATGTTGACGACATTTCTGCCCCTCCTCCTTGCCTGGCTCGCACTGGCAGTCGCCGTCACCGCGCAGGGCGACACCCTCGGCCTGGCCGATGGCTTCCTGAGCCTCAGTACCCAGAACTTCGACCTCGAGCTTGTCAAGGATGCGCAGGTGCTGGTCTCCCTCAAGGCGTCGGGTGGGACCTTTGACTTCTTGCCTCTGGGCTATCTCTCGGTCCGCGCAGGAGACGGCCAGTATCACTGGGGAGACGTCACGTTCCGGTACAAAACTGTCGGCAGCACAGCCTGGATCGATGGTGATTCCTCCCAGGCACGAGAGCCTGTAGCCTCGGTGTCGACGGCCAGCAATAGCACCGTCCTCGCGGCCTCCAACATGGCAGCGACCTTGCCATCCAATACGGCGGGGCTGAGCGTGACCAGAGAGTGGCTCGATGTGGATGGCGACCTGGGGCTGTCTTTTACCCTCACTAATAACGCCAGCACGTCCATCGAATTGGGCAGTCTGGGCTTTCCTGCCGAGTTCAACAACATCTTCACCAACTACACCGCAGAGGAAACCCAAGAGTACTGCAGCCTCTCGGACCCCTACATCGGGATGCATGCCGGCTACATCCGCGTCTCACCCATCAACGGGGACGGCGCCGCGCTGGTTGTCACACCGCTTGGGGATACGCCCTTGGAGGCCTACCGCAACCTCGACGAGCCGTACTACGACAGCACAGCCTACGGGAGCCAGGTCTTCGAGGGCCTGTATGAGTGGCAGACGCTGACCGAGGCGTGGGCCGAGAATGAGTGGAACGCGAGCGAGCCCTGGAACACGCCGTCCTCCAAAGTCCTGGCACCCGGCGAGGCCTTGACTTTTGGGCTCAAATTCTCGCTGGCCGACGGTGGGATCGAGACCATCGACGACGAGGTGCAGGCCCAAGGCGTGCCGTATGCGCGAGGCATTCCCGGCTTCATCCTCCCGGCCGACCTCACAGGCCAGCTTCTCGTCAACCCTGGGTCCGCCGGCGACGTCGCCAACATCACCGTTGACCCGGTTGGGGCCCTCACCGTCACCGAGGTCTCGAGCGGCGAGTACGACGTCACCCCGTCCTCCAGCGCCTTCGGCCGTGCCCGCCTCACAATCGCCTACACGGGCGGCCAGGTCCAGACGGTTCACTACTATGTCGTCAAATCTGGCCCCGACCACATTGCCGCGCTGAGCAGCTTCCTCACCACTGAGCAGTACTACACCAACACCTCGGACCCCTTTGGCCGAGCGCCCTCTGTCATCTCATACGACTACAGCGTCATGGCTCCTGTCCTGCAAGACATGCGCGTCTGGATCGCAGGGCTGTCCGACGAGGCCGGCGCGGGTTCTTTTCTCGCGGCGAGTATGAAGCAAGCCGCGCAGCCCGATGCCGACGAGATCGCCAAGCTCGAGGACTTCGTAGCCCAGGTCCTGTACAAGACGCTTCAGCCGCCCCAGAACAGCACCGATGCCGTGCGCATGAGCATCTTCTACTACGGCCTGGCTGGGTACCCTTACTCAAGTGATATCGACTGGACGACGTGGGAATCTTGGACCAAGACCGAGGCGTACGCGACAGACCGGGCGTACGACTATGTCCACGTCGCGGCGAGTTACTGGGCCTTGTACCGCGCAGGGAGGGCCTACGATGGCATCCTGACGCAGCAGCCGTGGGACTGGTACCTGAACCAGAGCTACCATACCGTCATGTCCGTCATGGCGCAGGACGGCGAGGGGAACTGGCTAGTGGGCTACTCGACGGACGGGCTGATGGGCGAGACGGTGTTTGGCGAGCTCCTCAAGGACCTCGCCCGGGAGGGCTGGACGACACAGGCGGCGGCCCTCGAGGCCAAGATGCGCGCGCGGGCCGAGCTCTGGAGCACCATGGACGACCCCTTCGGCAGCGAGATGGCGTGGGACTCGACGGGCCAGGAGGGCGTGTACTACTGGTCCAAGTACTTTGGCTACAACGCTACAGCGGAGAAGACGCTGGGGACGGTCCTAGGTTTCCAGCCCACGGTCGCCCACTGGGGCTGGAATGGCAACGCGAGGCGGTACTGGGACTTTATATACGGCGGCAAATTGGAGCGCATAGAGCGCCAGATCCACCACTACGGCTCCGGCCTCAACGCGCTCGTCGCCCTGTCCGCCTTCCGTAGCAACCCCAACGACACATACCTCCTGCGCATCGGCTACGGCGGCATGAACGGCCCGCTATCTAACATCCGCGCTGACGGCTGCGCGTCGGCCGCGTTCCACTCATGGCCCGACACGCTGCAGTGGGACGCATACAGCGGAGATTACGGTCCCAACCACAGCGGGCTGGTCATGGGCACAGGCACGTATCTCGCCTGGGACGCAGAGCTCGGCCGCCTGGTGGCGTACGGCGGGCTGATAGACGACGACGGTGCGGGGACCGTCACCGTCAGCCCGCGGGATGTGGCCAGGAGGAAGGTGTTTGTTGGGCCCATCGGGCTGTTGGTCGAGGTGGATGCTGGTGTCATCGAGAGCTTCGCGTACACGACGGCCAACGCCTCCCTGGTCGTCACGCTGGGCCAGCTGGACGGGGTGCCGACCACCAACTCGACTGTCATGTGGTTGAGCCGCGAGGAAGGGGGTGCTGGCTATGAGGTCACGGGCACGAGTGTCACCGAGGCACGACTGGGCTGGGAAATCCCCCTCGGTTCTGGCTCCGTGTCTGTCGACGTCGTGCCGTCGTGATGATCTCTCTTGGGCGATCAAGGTAGAGAGAAAACAGATTACTCCCGAACCACGTTGGTCGTCCGCCCACCTTGCGTTCACTCCCTTTATGAGGGAAGAACATGCCATACTTTGAACATGATAATCATTTTGAGGACTGCAGTATTCCACTTCCCTTGATGCTCAGAGGCATAATCTCCATGCTTAGAGATTCTGGCTTTTTGCACATGGTTGAGGACTTTTGATGGTCTATCCACTCTCTCTATAGGCATGCTTCCTGATGACTGTGATTTTGTTTTTAATCCTGGTTTTGTTTTCTTCTTGGCGAAAAAGTTTCTTGATTCTTGCACATGGAGATTCTTTGCATCCCCCTCTCCCCAAGATCCTCCTCAAACATTCAACTCAGCAGCCTTGGCCCCTTTGATAGACGCCTGGTACGGCGCAAGCTTCTTCTCGAGCTTGCCACCCGGTCCGCAGAATTTGTCCACAATCTGCGCGCTGCGGCCGACGTACAGCTCCGGGCGCATCATGTTGTCCAGATCAGGCCAGATGGGCCTGAAGAACTCTGTGTTCCTGATCCTCTCCACGAGGTCGTTCGGCTGGCCCTCGTTCTGGACTTGGTGTGACGCCTGGAATGAGAGGACACGGATTTGCTCATGAGCACTGGGCTCGTCGTTAGTAAACACCCTCCATCTTTTTTTCTTTTCCTTTTTTTTTTTAATAGAGAGGGGGGTGGGGAGAGGTAGGACTTACTCCTGTCTGGACACGCCCATGGCCGTCAGCCTCATGATGATATTCTCGGTGATCATGAAGGGCAGCTCTGCCATGATGTTGGAGTGAATCTTGGAGGGAAACACTACAAGTCCCTCAGTCACATTCTGCAGGGTAATAGCGATGGCGTCCGCGAGAAGGAACATCTCGGGTATATCCATCCTTCGCTGCATAGAAAGTTAGCCTGGCCGAGAACAATTGGAGCGTCATCGCATGACCAAAATTTTTTTTACAGAGATGGATTACTTACACATGCGGAGTCATCCAGCGACCTCTCCAGCCACTGTGCTGAGTGAGTGCTGTTATAATTGGCCGCCTTTCCCTGCAGCACCCGCGCGAGACTGGCGATTCGCTCACACCGCATAGGGTTTTGCTTGTAAGCCTATAAAATTGAAAAAAAAATTGTCAGATGGAGATACGACGAGGGAGTGGAAAGGTCAGAAGAAGACGGAACTGACCATAGCACTGCTGCCAATTTGGGAAACCTCTCTAGGCTCTCCAATCTCCTTCATGAACGCAAGGTGCCTCAAATCAGAGGCAATCTTGGTTACGGAAGTCCCCAGGCCCGTGACAGCGTTTGCCACGAGACAGTCAACCTTCCTCGTGCTGCAACGGCGTAAGTCTCTCTGTGCCCACATCCTGTATGAAATAAGGTTTTGCATTCCAAGGACTTACTATGTCTGTGTGGAGATCTAGTGAGATGTTAGATGATGTGTTACCGACAACAAGAGAGTAAACCTATGTAATACCTACATCGTAGCATTCGTCGAAGCCAGCCTTTTGGCAGAGGAGCTCGTTGAGCTGCTCACACTTGGCGTGGTCGCCACCAAAGCTAAGGGGGGGAAGGTCAGGATGAATTGGTTCATCAGTTCCTTGCCTTACTCAACGGAAAACTCACATCTCGAGAAAGCTGGCTTGCGTACCCGTGGTACCTTGGGCACCACGGAATTTGAGCTCGGCTCGTACCCGTTCAAGGTCGGCCAGATCCATCAAGAGGTCCTGTGCCCAACCGGCGGCTGGGAGGTGAAATTTAATCAACATGGTATGCATAAGAATAAAAATAAAGAGTAGGTGGTTTGACAGGACTCACCTCGCTTGCCGACAGTGCTGATCTGAGCAGGTTGAAGGTGGGTGAAAGACAGGGTGGGCTCCGACTTCCACTGGAGGGCAAAACCCTGGAGGTTGTGCAGCACCTTGGCAATCTTGGGGATCAGGAGGTCGAGGGCATCCCTCATGAGAATGAGCTCTGTGTTGTCGGTGACGTAGCAGCTCGTCGCGCCATAGTGGATGATGCCGGCGGCAGCAGGGGCAACTTGGCCAAAGGCATGGACGTGCTAAAGTAGAGAGAGAAAAAATATATACATATACATCAGTATACGAGGAGGAGGCAGTCTTGAGAGTGATTTCATTTTTGATCATTTCTTACAGCCATGACATCCTACATATTCATACTTGTTAGCTTTCCCACGCGGTTGACCGATTTGAATTCTCCTCTCTCTCTCTCTCCCTGTGGAGTTAAAGCTTACATGTCGACGCTTCTTTTCCTCGACACGGGCAATCTCAAAATCTTGGTCCGTCACTGTGAGGTGGGCCTTCATCTGCTCCAGGGCGTCATCGGTGATGGTGTTGATCCCAAGCTCCTTCTCGCTCTGGGCGAGGTAGAGCCACAGCTTGCGCCAGGTCGAGTGCCGAGATCGTTGGCTGAAGAGACCGGACATCTCCGGGCTGCAATAGCGGCCCGTCAGGGATGTCTGGTAGGTGTCGTACTGGGAGGCCATTTTGGACGATATCACAATATCACCACTGTTGATGGGCTCAAGAGATTCAGAATCTGGCGATGGTGGGGTAAAGGGCCATGAATGCTTAACAAAAAAAAAAGTTCGGGTTGGAGGCTGAAGCTTAAAAGGGAGGAACTGTGTGATTATGTAAGTACATCACCCTGCCATGGTGTGGGTCTAGCTTCAGAGCCGGTTGCTGCTGCCGCCGCCTATATTGAAAAGTACTGAGTAAGGCAGGCGCTGAGAGCTTTAAGTGCAACTTGCTTACTTTACTGTAGTCAAGAAAACTCATCGTGAACATGAGTCTTCCAAACGACTTGGGTCATCTATTATGGCCAATAAGTGACCCTAGTTGGGACAGCAGCAGCAGCAGCAGCAGCAGCAGCAGCAGCACCCATGGTACGTATTACTCCAGCATGCTGCAGTGGCTGATGGGTGATAGTCAATTCGTCGCCTAGACCCTGCTAGATCACGCTAGGCCCGCTCATGGATATGGGTGGGTTCTCTGACCCATGCATCCATGCTGCTGCTAGGCTTCTGTGTCAGCATCTGCTAATCATCACTAAGGCTACTTCCTCAACCCACTGCAGAGGAGCTGAGGCAGCATTTCATGTACCAACAAAGGCGATATAATAAATCCGGGAAGGCAAAAAGACTTATTTCCTCTTAGCAAAGCATCACCAAATCATTTCCAATCCAAAAAGTCATCATCCAATTCAAAAACTATATGAAGGGCTTCATTCTCTGCATCTCATTTTTTGTTGTTTCATTTTCTTTACTCATCTTCAATTCTCAAGTTTTGACGGAACTGATTGGTTCATATTCATCACCACAACTCAACACCACCACACTCTTGTCACTCATCACGACCTATAAGGCAATCAAGACTCAAGAGCAGGATCAGGAGGAGAAGGAGAGGGAGAGCGCAGAACTCATGCTCAAGTCCACCATGTCCAAGGCACTTCACCACGCAAAAATCTCACCCCACAGGTCCGCCACCCGTGGCCACAGCGACCATGGCTGGTTGAACACCTACCACAGCTTCAGTTTCGCAGACTGTATGTTTTACGATTATTCTTCCACCAACTTACTCAAGTAGTTATGATATTTGAAAACTGACAAATTCTTCTTTCTTCCCTTCCTTCCTTCAGGGTATGACCCACGCTACACACATTTCGGCGCCCTGCGCGTCCTCAACGAGGACCGCGTCAGGGCGCAGTCCGGCTTTCCCACGCACCCCCACCGAGACTTTGAGATCTTCTCATACATCCTGTCCGGCGAACTCACCCACCGCGACTCGATGCTGCGCAAGGGCGCCGAGGGCGGCCAGTCGGACAAGTTCTACCGCATGCACCGCGGCGACGTGCAGTTCACGACGGGCGGCACGGGCATCGCCCACTCGGAGATGAACGAGCACCGCTCGGACCCGGTACATTTCCTACAGATCTGGGCCATCCCCTGGAAGCGAGGCCTGGCCCCTCGCTACCACACGAAGAATTTCCCCGACGAGGAGAAACGCAAGGGCTTTGTCACCATCCTCAGCCCGCTCAGGGCAGGGCAGGACGCCACCACGCAGGAGGAAGACGAGGCGAGGCCCGCCGTCGAGGGCACCATCCCCATCCATGCCGACTTTGTCATGGCCGCGGGCATCATCGCGCCAGAGCAGAGGTTTGAGTGGAAGGTGGGTGCCGGTGCGACGTTTGGCGCCGAGGCGAAGCAGGCGAGCAAGAGAAAGGTATACGTGCACCTGCCCATGACCAAGGGCGGCAAGGCAAAAATCAGGCTGGACGGCAGAGAGGATGCCGTGCTTGAGGAGGGCGATGGGGCGTTTATCGACGGTGTCAATGCGGGCGACAAGCTTGCTGTCGAGAGCGTGGGCAGCGCAGAGGCTGAGGTTGTGTTGTTGGATAGTGAGGTATAATAGTGTGTGTGTGTGTGTGTGTGTAGTGTAGAGAGATAGCATATATATGTATAGACCAAGAACCAAGCTGTTGTTCTCAAGTCATCCGCCTTCCACAGGAACTCCGTAGCCACCACCTCCCGAGGAGTTGATCTGCATCCACTCCCCAGCCTGCAAGTTCACGACAGCCTTGCCACCAAGGTTGATTCTTTCCTGCTTGTCACCTTGCCCCGTATATTTGAACACATAATTCAACCCAGGCTCGCCAGGTAACCCACCCGCCATGCCATACGGCCGAAAGACACGCCTGTCGGACAGAATACTGAACTTGAGCGGAATGCGCGCCTCCACTTCTCGCGTGATGCCACACCCGCCCTTCCACCTCCCCTTCCCGCCGCTGCCCCACCGGATCTCGTCCCTCCGCACCAACACCGCCGTCCTCTTCTCGACAATCTCAGGATCCGTGGCTCTCGTGTTGGTCGAGTGCACGTGCGTGCCGTGCTCGCCGTCGTACCCCTCACAGGCGCCCACGCCGCCGGCCACGGTCTCGCCGTAGTTCCAGCCGGGTACGATCTTGCCTGTCTCGGGATCCTTTCCGCCCATGCCCCAGCCGAAGCTGTTGGCGCAGCCCGAGCTGGCGGCGTGGCGCCCAAAGGCCCTGAGGATGGTGTCGATGACGCGCTGGCTGGCGAGTGTGGAACCGCAGATGGCCACCGCGGGCGAAGGGTTCAGGACGGACCCGGCAGGCACTCTGATCTCCACGGGGGCGAGACAGCCTTCGTTGAGGGGGATATCGCTGTCCACGAGACAGCGGATGGTATAAATGATGGACGAGTGGCAGATGGAGATGGGACAGTTGTAGTTGCCCCATATCTGCGGCCCAGACCCGCTGAAGTCGTACACGGCGCCTCCCGACTCTTGGTCTATCGTGATGGTGACACGCATGGGTGTCCCGTCGTCGAGGTAATCTGTCGCGGTGAGAGGGTCTGGGTGATCCTTTGCCATCTTTTTGAACCATTCCCGCACCGCAAGCTCGGCATTCCTCTGGATCCCGTCCATGTACTTGTGCACGACAGGGAGGGAGTACTCGTCGCAGAGCTTGCGCAGCAGGACGATGCCTCGCTGGTTCGCAGAGACCTGTGCCTTGAGGTCGGACATGTTGTCGCCGATCCGACGAGTGACGCTGCAGCCAGGGAACTCGCCGGCCCGCTGGAAGGCAGCTCGTACTTCGTCTTCGAGGAACTGGCCCTTGCTCACGATTTTCATGGTCTCGATGTTGATCCCTTCTTCCCAGAGCTCCTTGGACTCAGGCATCATGGAGGTGATACCCTTGCCGCCGATATCTGTATGATGACCTCGTGAGGCGACGTAGAAGGCAATCTTGTCGTCCCAAAACACGGGCGTGACGACAGTGAGGTCGGGAAGGTGTGTACCTCCCCACTGAGGGTGGTTTGTCAGGAGGACGTCTCCATCGTGGAGTTTTCCAAGCCAGTGCCGGTGCTGCGCCTGGATGGCAAATTGCATACTGCCAAGGTGAATCGGGATGTGAGGTGCATTTGCCACAAGCTTGCCTTGGGGGGAGAAAATCGCACACGAGAAGTCCAGCCGTTCTTTGATACTCGTCGAGATCGATGTCCGCTGTAAGGTGTTGCCCATCTGCTCCGCAATGGCCATGAATCGATGGGCAAAGACAGAAAGCTGAATGGGGTTCTCAATGCCTCCTTGGTCTTTAGTAGAGTCGCTGGTATGAATTGGCCCCTCGCCCTCCTGTACGAGCTTCTCCAGGACAACGTGATGGGACAAGATCACGGCCTTGAATGCCGGCTCCACCAAGATTGTCTGCGTCTTGTCGATGATCAGAGCTGGCCCAAGAATGACACTCCGCTTGGGAATGGCCCCGAGTTCGTAGACTTTGGTCGTTATCCACCCTGCCTCAATGTACACCTCCTGTTCAGAATGTGGTAACACTGCAGTGTTCACAGACGGATTCGCCAAGGCCTGTTGCAGTTCATTCCAGTACGGCTGCTCCTCAGCCTGCCCATCTGCCCTCCCGGTACCCCTCACCTTGATCGATTCGATCATAATGTCTCTGTTCATGGAGAATGCAAATTCTCTCAGATGTGTGTCTCTGAAGGCCCTTTCATAATCTCCGTCCCCAGGTTTTGGTATTGTTATGTTCGTATCCGTCCCAAAGTACCGTAACACCAAAGACTCTTCGGAACGCAGCAGCTGTTCTTTGGCACCTTGGCTTAATAATTCCCTGGCCACTTTCTGCTTCAGGTTTTCCAGTCGTGACGCAATGTGCTGCAAGGCAGCAGGGCTGAGTGTATCTGCAAATGGCTCGAACGACTCGTACTGTAGCTCTGCCAGGGAGATGCCATGCGCAGAAAGAAGCGATGACCATCGATGGATCAGAATCCTCTGAATCCCAAGCTTTCCAGCAATGGAGCACGCATGTTGGCCTCCTGCCCCTCCGAAGCAGACGAGATTGTGGTTCTCGGGTGCAAAACCACGGGCCTCCGTTGCGTTTCGGATGGGCCGGCTCATTGCCTCGTTGGCAATGTTCAAGAAGCCCAAGGCGACATCCTCCGGCGACAGGTTCTGCCCAGTCTGGCTGTTGAAGTCGGCGGTGATGTCGTTGAATTTCTGGACAATGACGGTCGTGTCCAATGGTTGGTCTGCATTCGGACCGAAGATCCAAGGGAACGAAGAAGGGACCAGGCGTCCGAGGAACAAATTCGCATCCGTCACCGTCAGGGGCCCTCCTTTTCGATAGCAAGCCGGCCCAGGATGAGCGCCCGCGCTCTCAGGACCAACAACCAAGAGACCATTTCTCGCGAACAGGACGGAGCCGCCGCCCGCCGCCACCGTCGCAATGTTCAACATCGGCACGTTGATGGTCCTCCCAGCGATGGTGGCTTCTGTGATATAGTCATATCTCCCGTCATATCTCGAGACATCTGTGCTTGTTCCGCCCATATCAAACCCAATAATAGCCGCGCCGTCTTGCTCATCATAGCAGGACCTAGCGATGCCGACAACACCGCCAGCTGGGCCGCTCAGCAGGGCCTCGTTGCCCCTGAATTTATGAGCCTGCTTGAGTCCGCCGTCCGAGCACATGAAGTCGACTCTGTGGGGCAGGGTCTCGAAACCGCTCTCAAAGTTTTCCACGTACCGTTTGATGACAGGGTAGAGATATGTCTCTGAGCAGGTCGAGTTGCTTCGAATCAGATACTTGATGTTCGGACTCGTGCCGGAAGACGTGGTCACGCAGTGGAACCCAAGCTCTCGTGCTATGTCTGCCACCATGTCCTCATGCGCAGGGTACACGTAGGCGTGCATGAAAGAGATGGCCAGGGCTGAGTAGCCCTCGTCCAGCAGCCCTGCCAGCTGGCTCTTCACCACCACAGGATCTGGTCTCTTCAGAACGCGGATAATCTCACCGCTCGCCGTCCTCACGAGATCTGTATCTACCAGCTCTCGGTGCTTGTCTAGAGGCTGGGGGTTCAGGTCGTAGTCCTCAATAGTGATGCGCTCGTCGATCTCGACGACCTTGTCGTGCAACACCTTGGCCTTCTGAACCTTCAAGTCGAACAGCTTGGGTCGAGCCTGGTCCCCAATGACACAGACATCCTTATGGCCTTTTGTCGCCAACAGTGCGAATCTCTCTCCCTTTTGTTCGAGCAGCGCGTTGGTGGCTATCGTGGTCCCGATACGGCACGAGGCTGTCCACCTGAGCAATTTTTTAATTAGTTGTCCAATGCTGCTGCTATTTATTGAGTCATTTACTCTATTGTTTCTTCATTTCTGTTCAGACTGACCTATCCGGGAGCCATCTAGCTTGTCTTGCGTCGCTATCTCTCTCCCCTCGGCTATCTCGAGCACTCTTCGGATCGCCTCCGTGGGGGCATCTCGATAACTCGCTGGGTCCTCGGAGAGCAACTTGAAAGTCAACGGCTCTCTGTTGGGAATGTGGGCAATGACATCGCAGAACGTGCCGCCGCGGTCGATGGCTACTCTGATTCCTGACATTTTTTCGAGGTGATTAGATAAATGCCTACTTCATGCACTTTGTTCAGGCCAGGACAGATCTTGAAGAGAGACTTTTTTTCTTCTTCTTATTTCTAAAGCTGGCAAACGCCCGCATGTCGCAATCCAAATGGCATCTGACCACATCTCGGGGCTATCTTGTCCGGCCCGGTCTCGGATGATAAAAATACTGATATCCAAACATGTAGTGATCGACGCCAGAGAGATGCTCCAATGAACAAGTAATTGTCTATCGATGCTTATGAAGGCTAAATTTTCAATGATGAGGACTAAGAAAATACGTGCAAAATTCATGATACAAGTCTCAACCAAAACAATCTTATAAGAATAATTTTAGCCTCCAAGTCCACCTGGTCTTGCCCCGTTCGGATGACATTCGCAGTCCCACCGCCCGACCGAGATAATCGCCAGTTCCGGACAATAAGCATACGCCCTCTGCTGATTCTCCTGGCCCTTTTCCCCTCGAAACATGCCATCCGACGAGTATGGATGAAACCCAAGCGGCATCTCCTCCGGGTCCGAGTGGAAGTCGATGACTACGCCGAACTTGATGGCTTGCTCTCCGATGGGCTGTTTGGCCCAGGGCTTATCGAACAGCGCCATGGAGAAGTAGTAGTCCTCGGACGCGTGGTTCCCGTCGAGCGCCCACTGCTCCATCGGGTACGTGCGCAGCAGCTGGATGAGGTGCTGTACTTTGCGCAGCGAGAAGCCGCCGCCCATGGCGTGGGGGCGGGAGGTGCTCTGGACCGAGACGCCCAGGAAGGACCAGTCGTCGTCGACAAAGTCGTTGAGTGTCTTTTGGGAGGCCGAGCAGATCATGCTGTCGTCCTGGAAGAGGAAAAGCCACTCGGCCGGCCACAGCCACTCCTCGTACAGCCAGGGCCGCGTCAGGAGGTGGTTCACGCTGTCGTAGTCGCTGATGGCCGAGACGACATCGTAGGGGATCAGGTCGACAAAAAGCTTCTTGTTCTGTATGTACCGCTGTATGGTCGGGTTGGCCTCCATCAAGGCGACGGACTCTTCGGAGCCCATGAAGCGGAAGGACCACTCGGGAGGGACAACGGCGATGAAGTGGAGCAGGAGAGGGATCAGGTACGGCAGCGGCCTGTTCTCCATGAGAAGGGCGACACGTTTTCTGTTGAGGGGGCCGTGGGGGGTCTCGACCGCCGTAAGGCCAGTCTTGTCGCTTGCCATCTCCAGCGCCATCTGCGCATGCCATGATGTGTTGAGCCTGGGGACAACAGACGCCCCCCCTTCTCCCAAAAGAAAGTCCTCAGGTGCTGACGGGGCTGGCCCGGTCAGAAGGGACGACAGCGTGATCCTATAATTCCAGATCCATAAGAGAATCGCCGTCGCCAGGAAACCAAAGGTGAAGGCCTGCCGGACATTGCTGGCGTTTCCGAGCCAGCCTGAGCGTAGCATAATGTTCCGGGGAAAAGTAACCACAAAATGCTCCAGCAGAAAGGGATTTTGCTAACCATCACATCTTGGAGCAAGTCCAGAAGAAAAGGAAGGACACTGACTCGCCTCTGGAGAAACGGCGACTTATAGCTTGGATTGCTGAGGCGGTTCAATTTTCTGTGGCTGGTATGTACCATAGTACTGTTTGCATTCCTCCCTTGCACCAAAGATTCCCAACACATATAGACATGAGTTCACAGGGATGGAATTGTCTCAAACTTTCGCGCCAGGCTGCAACCAAAAACCAAGCAAGCTCAATCGCCAAGGGTCTTGGACTTGTAGGTAGGCTGGTGGCCAAGGAATTAAGAATCACTGTTCTCGGGCGTTCATTTTCACTCATGTCGAGCTGAAAGTTGACGTGCAGTGGTGTGTATAAGTGAGTACCCTCCTCTTCCATGGACCTAGCACATTCCATTATGACTGCCATGTCTCACAAGAGGAACTGGTGTGCGCGAAAGAACCACACCCAATTTTTCTTGCTTTTTTTCCTCTTCTTTTCTCGTCTGGTTTGTATGAACAAATCAGGTGGACACTGGATCTTTCTGAGAGCCATAGAAACCCAGAGAGGTTGGGAACGGGGTGAGTAGACGCGTACACAAGGTCGCGTGGACAAGACCCAGAATTGTAGAAGACGATGTTGGCAAAGTACCTTGTGCTGGGACGTGACATCCATGCTGCCACCGGTGTGGCTGTCCTAGCAGCCAACAACAACAGCCTTCATGGCACGGGTGAGGGCACTTCAATCCACCTTTCGGGTGGCCTCGCTCTTACTGGTGGGGGGAACGTGACAATGAAGAACCCTTCGAAGTACTGGCGGGTGATGATAGTGGGTTCGGGAATAGTCTCTCCAGAGAGAGTAGATCAGGTCAGATCGCTGATGGCTGTCTTGATTGGTGGCTTGAGAAGTGTCGGTTGAACTCCTCACCGATGGCTTGATCCTTCTTTGCCTGGGTCTCATGTCCCTGACGTCTTCAGGTTTCCACAAAGTGCCTCGCAGCCCGCAAGATGCCAGGTAGACCCGTCTGCACCACCATCTCCCACCGAAAGTGATCGCGCCTCTTTCCCGCCTTCGACAACAGTCTAGATCGCAGTCCAGAAGGCGCTCAGTTTCGCAGCTGATGAACCCAAGTTGTGGTGCGAGCCTGACCGATGTTGGCAAAATCGCTTTTTTGTTGATTGGCTGGCTTCTCCATGGCAATTGACAGCCTGTCTCGGGCCACGAGTATTCATCGAGCCTTCCGATCTCGTGTTGTCGCGCGATCTTGGTCTCGACTTGCAATAGGTCGACGCTGGTCGATAGCCGAGATCCAGTAACGTGTCCATAGAGAGAAGCCTAGATGTCAGTGCAGAACAGCCGCAGTCAGGTAGACGACCGGTCATGATTACGCGCTTGCGTTGGTGACAGCGGCAGCTGACAATACTCGCGGGAACCAGGCATGACCAGCATCAAGCTCAATAGCCAAGAGGATGAGGGCTGCAGGCTGTCTGCGTCTCACTCTGTGTGTGTGTGTGTGTGTGTGTGTGTGTGTGTGTGTGTGTGTGTGTGCTTGTTGCAGATGGGCAGAATAGAGCAGAGAACTGGCTGCACTGTCGCGGCCCAGACGAGGCGAGGAGAGAAGCTGGCAGTGATGATGACAGCATGGAGTCGAAAGCCATTGCTCTCTGTGTGCAAATCGTGGATGACGCATCTACTTGCTGCAGTAACATTAGCAACAAGTAATGGAATACTTGGATCCGGAAAATAAAGATAAAATGTGGAAGTCGAGCTCAAGAGGTTGTTGACACCATCATTGAGAGTTGCCAAGGCAGGCAGGCAGTTGGGGCAGGCTTGAGGGTGTGGGGCAGTTGGGCTACCGTGACTGAAATTGCACACATGCAGAGATTTCGTGCTTAGGTGCTGAGACGCGTAAACAGACACACCCACAAACATACAACCCCCCAAACAGCAGCTCTGCAAAAAAAAAGGGTTATGGGAATATCGATGCAAAAGTTGTGTCCTTGATGTTAGGCTGGGACGAGGGCGCGCTGCTGCCTGATTCAAGTCGTGGTCGTGGTTGTTGCGCAGCTGACAGCAAGAGGTGTGTTGTTGAGCTCCTCTCTTCCTTCCTCATCTCAGCGCACCAGGCACTGATGACAATGAAAGCAACAATGAAAAGTCTCAATCAAGAATGAGGGTTCCAAAAATTCCCTAGCCAGCCGAAGCCAGCTAGGAGTGGTCATAGTATAGTTTTCAACTAGCAAAAACGCATTCTCAGGCGAACCTTCACTGAATTGCGTAAAGCCCGTGCACCAGGATGAAGAGGAAAGAAAAGAGAGAAAAGCAGCAAAGCTGCAGCGGTGGGAAGGGGGCATTATATATTTGGGGCCAGAGATGCACGGACCATCTGCCCCTGCCCCTCGCCGCCTGGCAGAATCACCATATTGGGACTAGCGTCAAAAGGTACATGCAACAAGGTACCTGGTCTGAGTCACTGCTGGCAGGCGTGACAGGGCACGTGCAGGGGGGTAGCTTCTTGCAAGCCACTGCTCCTTCTGCGATGCGACAAGCGAGTAGCTTTTCAATATCTTCAAAGCCATACAACAGTGTGGCACACAGGAAACGGGGGCTCTCGCTTCATTGAAGACAGCATACATATGGGGTCGCCCACAGGTTCTCTATTAAATAAGAATATATCATCAACCATGTTTTTTCATAGAACTAGAACGAACACTCATAATGAATGAGTGACCTCTCCTCCTCCTCCCAGAATCACAACAGCAGAGCAGCAACAGCACCCACAATGACCGCCATCCCAGTGCCGGCCACGCTCTTCCCTGCGCCACCAGTCACGATCGGGCTGCTGACAGTTGTGCTCGTCGGCCCGACCTTGGCGAGACTGTACGTCCCTGTCACGGTGTCGTTGCCGTATCCGTGTCCTGCCCCGTAGCCCGAGCCCGAACCACCGTTGTTGGCCGCCTCTGGTGCGGAAGATCCCTCGGCACTGGTGCTGCTGCTGCTGCTGGTAGGAACAGCGACGGTCACGGTGTTGAAGACGTTCTTTGTGCTGGTTGCGGTGGCAGTGGTCGTCGCGGTGAAAGAGCCCGGAACGCCCTCCTCGGTGCTGGGGCTGGAGCCAGAACCTTCCTGGGACGGGCTCGATGTTGACCCGTTGTTGTCTTCGGCGCCCGTCGATCCTGAGCCGCCGTTGTTATTGTTGTTGTTGTTGCTGCTGCTGCTGCCAGTCGATCCTGAGTTGGTGGAGCCGTTGTCAGTCGATCCTGAGCCGCCATTGCTGCTGCTGCTGCTGCTGCTGCTGCTGCTAGTCGATCCCGTGGTGTCGGTCTCAGACGTAGAGCCCTGACCACCATTGGCATTGCCAGAGCTCCATCCTGAGCTGCTGTAGCCGCTACCGGCCGATCCCTTGGTGCCAGTCTCCACTGCCGACGAGGCCTCCGTAGGTGTCGAGCCTACCTCAGTAACAGGGCAGACAGTCGTCGAAACCGGAACGATAACCGTCGTCACGGATCCGATACGTGCAGGACAGTCCGTGACAGTCGCGGCGCACGACGTGATGGTGTATGTCGAGGTGCTGTACACTGTGCTTGTGGTCCACTGCTGCTCCTGCTCGGGCTGTGAACCGCCGGCGGGGATGACGGTCGTCGCGACGGGCCAGCTGGAGGTCGACAGGTGCGTGCCGGCAGGGCAGTCAGTGACGGTGGGCGCGCACGAGGTGACCGTGAGGACTGTCGTGGACCAGATGGTGCTAGTGACGTTGTGGGCTGGGGCTGGTGTCACGGCTGGAGAGACGGTGACGGAGCCTGTAGTTGATGAGGCCTGAGAAAGATCCGGCGACGAAGGAGTCTCGGTGTAGCTGTTGTCGTTGTCTCCCGTGGGGGAGGCTGGGATGGAGCCAGGCGTGGAGAGACCAGTAGCGGACGGAGCCTCTGTCTCGCAGCTATCGTCATCATCAGAGGCCGTGGTCGGGGCGGGTGGAAGGTCAGTAGATGAAGGAACTTCAGTAGATGAAGGAACTTCAGTCTCGCAGCTGTCGTCATCGTCATCACCACCAGCAGGAACTGCGCCCTTGGAAGCCTCTGGCCGCGTGGAAACAGAAGTCACATGGGGACCACTAGGCCCGGCGGAACCGATCGGCAAGGTATGGGTGGACCCGGCGCCGGGGAATCCGGACACGTTTGGAACGGAGTGCGAGTGCGCGTGTGAATGCGAGTGCGCGTGCCCCGTCTGGCTCGGCGCGGGCTCATGTGTAGCTATCGAAACTGGGTGCGAATGAGGGTGCGAGACTGGACGCGAGTGGGGGTGTGAGACTGGGTGTGAGTGGAGGTGCGAGATTAGCTGTGAGTAAGGGCGCGGGTGGCCAGTCACTCCTGACGTGGGCTTGGAGCCTAAGTATGGCGGCACCGATACTGCAGTAGGGTGGCTGGCTGAAGATATGTCCGCCGAGGAAGAGCTCGAGGCTATGGCACTCTCAGAGGAGGTGGAGAACGACGACGACGACGACGTAGAGTCAGAGCTCGTCAGCGCACTGCACCCAGTCCTCATGGCCTCGTAGAGGAACTCATCATAAGGCACGTTGTTTTCGTCGACATTGGCAGAGGCAAAGGTCTGGTCCCAGAGCATGAGGCCGCCAAACATGGTGATATCCTCCGAGCTCTGGAGGAAGCAGAGAACCTCGCTGGCGGTGATGGCGTCCAAATAGCCGCTCGACGCGGCCGATAAGCTGCCAGGCAGACCAACATAGAGCAGAGCGTCGGCGCTGGGTGTAGTAGACAGGAATCCCTCCCACTCTGGGTAGTTGAAGCCGGCGTTCAGGTTGCCATCAGTGTCGAGGATGTTGCACTCGGGGTTGTTGTAGAACTGGATCCAGAGGCGGTCGAACTTGACATTCTCAAGGAGGTACATCATCTCGTTGGTCTCGTCGAGAGGGCACTGGGGAGCTCCAGTGATGATGTCGTCTCGGCCAGATGCTTCGATATTGCTCCGAAGAGTTTCAATCATTCCCTGATAACCATCATCGCCGGCTAGAAAAGGTACATATGTGTTAGCACGTTTAATTTACCTTGGATGACGATCCTTGGTCGATGGGTGGAAGGACCGGGGAAGAAAGAAGAAGGAAGAGACGCTTGACGAACCTGCCCACTCGATATCAAAATCATACCCATCAACCGCGACGTGGCTATCTCCGTTATCAAAGGGACGAGGCTGATCGATCAACGAGGCGTCGTAGGGACCAAAGGAGTTCCAGATGAAGTTAGCAAACTCGACGCCGTTGTCGTAGCTCGAGATGCTGTAGCTCCCAGTGGTAGTGTAGCCTCCGATCGAGAGCAGGACCTTCTTGTTGTACTGCTGCTGGCAGATCTCGATACCAGGCACGAGATATGGGCAGTCATCCAAGAGCTCAGACACATGGCCATCATTGGTGTAGTATCCCGCCCAACAGTGCCCGGCGAAGTTGTCACCAGGATAGCCAGAATCGCCACCGTTCTCGGGCGACGTGTTCACGAAGCCCAGGGTGATGTATTCGAAGGTGGACTCAGCGCACACATCGGCCAGGTTGGCCACGCCGTTCTGTCCGAAGTAGACATTGACGGAGCTCGCAGAAGATGATGATGCCAATGCTGGCACTGCGACAGCCGCAACCACGAAAAAAGCCTCGTGGAGACCCATTGTTGATATATATGTATTAAAGAAGCAATGGATGCTTGGAATTGAGAATGAGTGGACTTAGCCGTAGCCGGATTGAGGGGGAAAAAAGAGTGTAGACGATCTTACGATCAAAGACAGGACGCAAAGAGATCTTCGCAAAGCCAGATGGCCCACCGTCACTTGGTATCTTGACAAGACGGACTGAGAGAGGGATGAAGAGAAAAGGAGAAAGAGAAAGAGAGGACGGCAGAGGCGCCAGCGAAGTTGATACAACCTACATGGATATTTAGTCCTCGATCCAAAGGACCTACCTACCCAGCTGCCATGATGAAAACCCTCTCCACCAAAAACACCTTGAGCAGGAGCAGGAGCTTGCCAATAGTCGGGGATTCTGGCCTCACGACAATGTCATGGGCCATGGCGGCGGAGTTCCGAAGCCTACATCCTCACCACGCTACTCTGTGATCCCGCGCATGCGTGACTGCAGCAATTTCCTGTGTTGATGCAGTCAGGCGGAGTCTCATCCTTAGGAAAAGGTCCTTTTGATGGACATTTCCAGCTGCCTAGATGGGGCAGCACTGGGACTAGCATTAGAGTCTTTCCCTTCCACAGGTGGTTTCGTGAGGAACAGGAATAGCGTCAGGTCCCGGTGCTTCTGGTGTAACCTCGTTGAGAATGGCTCCAGGAGATCCTCCCCATTAGACAGGTCCACAGTGTCCAGGCGGCTAAGGTGGCTTTAAAAAAAAAAGTTAACACACTGCAGATGTGACAAACCAATTAAACAACTACTACATACATAGGAAGTCGTGTGAGGGTCTGGAAGCCTGGCCTTGGACGGAAACGCCCGTTCCTATTTTATCGGGTCTAGCTGCAGACGAGGCGCTCTGTCTGTAATCTCCCTTCAGACCGCTGAATACGACAGCATCTGAGGCCTCAAGACGATACTGGTCAAGAGTCAAGTGAGGCTGGTGGACGTCCCCCCGCCTGGCGCTGAACGCGCACCCCGATTAGACCTACTTGTGATGTTATCTGGGGTCTCGTCAGCTTCGTAGTCCATGAGAATTAGGAGGGGATTGTGGCTTTTCTGATTGTGCACAGGAACCGGCCTGGGTAATATTACACGACAAGTGTGAGTATTGGGTCCAGACTGCAGCATCAAGCTCGAGTTCCATAGCGCATCTGGGTCCATGAGGCCCCGTGCGCCTTAGTAATGCATGGCCTAGCAAGTGCAAGCCTCGGCATGTGCGGATTAGGGAGGAGGGCCGACGATAGTCTAGCTGTCTAGGTGGCCCAGACAACTGCTCTCATGACTCGAAAGGGGTTTGAGGCCGCGATTGCTGACCAAAAGCAGAAGATTGTGGCGTAGAGATCTTGGCACCAACTGAATAGAGACGTGGTTCAGAAGATGCCCAGAGGTCGTTCCTCAAAATGTGAGGTCATCTGCAGTAGCAGCTTGACTTATCAAAGCAAACACCTGCAGAATCCGAGGCGAAAGTACAGTGTGTGCCTGTGGATCATCATGAGGACGATATTGTCAGACATTGCCTGGCAAAGATCCAAGGGACACTGGTTGTGGGAATCGTCAAGGCTAAGGGCTCGGAGAATAAGATTGACTTCAAGTTTAACCTTGATCAACTCTTACTATGGCCGGCGGGAATCCAGGATTCGGTTTTGTGCATTCTCCACTCGCGTGGGTATAACTAGCACATACCACAGTGCTCCGGTACATCTTCTCTCAAATCTTCTGGGGACGTGGTTCCAGATGATGCAAAATATTATGTATAAGAGGATGTATTGATGTGGTGCGCTGCTATGGTATGTGTCCGCGCACAATGAACTAAATTTACCGCCGAGTCATTTTCTGTTCAACTTCTTGTCTAGACAGCTTCCACTTTAGAATGATAATAGCATCAACAATCCCCCTGAGTTAATATACTTAGCGCTTTCTCTTTTTCCTGATTTCTTACTGTCAGGGGCAAGGTTCCTCGGTTGTCGCCGGATCAGCGCTGCGGTCCAGGGCAAAACTGAATGACATGCATCCCTCAATGCCACCCACCCACCCACTTCCAATGCAGTCAGCAGGAGCACGGTGCACAGCCAAAATCGACTACATTTCCATCGTCCTCCGTCACTCCGTGCGTCATGCGGTTTCGGCAAGAGTCCTTTGCACCGGCACAATGTGTATTCCTGTACTGCAATTGTGCCCTCCGTGCCTGGGGTCTTCAGGGTGTAGCTAAACAAATCCTATCCCCTTTCGTGAACATTCCCACGGCGACGATGGGAAGCATATCCACCGAGTCTGTGAACCGCCGAGCTCGCATAGGACACCATAAACGTTATAGGCCAATGAGTGGAAGATACTGCAATCATGAGGCTCTGAGAAACAGTGGAGTCGGCCCACGATTTCCAGGTGCCAAGCCCGGACCAACAGGCGCCGTCTACAACCAGGGAAATGAGGCCTGAAAGACATGTCAGGGGGGTTGAAAAAGGATCGTACGATGAGGAAGTCAACAATGGAGCGGGCCGCACTTCCGGTTCAGAACCTCGAAATAACCCGAGTCACTGCAGCTCAGCCGGTGGATACTTAACACTTGATTCGAAATACAAAGTGCAGCTGTGTACAATGTACTACATGATTAAGTTCTGATATGGAGCACTCCACTAATTGTATCTTAGCTCTAGTCAAACCCCCTTCCGGCTGTCGCTTCCCCCCCCCCCCTTCCCAAATCAAACGAGCCACTTGGTGGTCTACTAATTAGCAGGAAAGAAATGCTCCTTTCTTGTGCTACAGTGGGACACTACAGAGTAGTCTCAAACAAATCCCAAAGTGATAGAGCCCAGGCAGACACAGGAAGAAAGATGGAAAGGTTGTATTTCCTGCATGGACTTTTCCAAGCAGCTACTGGCACATTGCTGCTCTTTAGCAAAGTTTTGCTCCGATGCTGTCACACTTGAGGATTGAAGTTTGAGGTCTGGGAAACTTAGAAGCGTGGGTGGAGGGTGAACATCGACGAAGGTGGCTGTCCAGGTCCCCACTCTTGGGCAAGCCAGGAGGCCAGCAAGCTTCCTTAAGCAGTTAGGTAGGTATTGGCAACATTGAAGTAACGAGTAACCTGCCATTCTCTTTTTTCAAGAAATTTATCCTTTCAAAAGACTTAGCACCTGAGTATTGTAATCTGCCAATTATCCCAGCATCTGTGCATTCCACCAACGAGTGCTGGGATTGAGAGACAATTATCGTCAATTCCTATGTTGGACATGATTCCTTCTTCTCACTTGCTAAAAGATTGTGCATAGTCAATACTTTGATTCAAAATGCTCAGTAACTAGCGGCTATTAAATCCTGTGTGTTCCGATGGTCAACTACTTAATCTAGGCACATTAATGGTAGGCTGTACCAAGTCTAGTTGATTGGACACTATTACTGCCCATGAACGAGCACCATCTCTCAGCTGAAGAGCATCCACGCCTACCATGCAGCGACTCCGAGACTCAATAAAGGTGAACACATTAACTGGCCATCCAAAAGAGCCCTGCAATAGGCTTCTCATCTAACAGACATTTGATTACTGCATTTATATATATCTTACGTTGGATAAGGTGATCAAGGAGCCTCAGAATGCATTGGTATAGACTTCCACAGCTTGTTGAGTTAAATTTTCAACTATGATGAATTGCTACGCCTTTTATGAATTATATCAACATTGTCCAAGAGAAAGCAGGGTAGTCTTCATACAGGAGATCTCGTAAACAGCTCGGAACAGAGGCCTCGTTTCTTAGTACCTTGCGAGTCCACGATCTTGGGCGGGTAGGTAGTGGCTTATGTAGATGGAGGCTTGGGATGTTGATAGCAATGGCCTCGATATCTTGTCTTACCTAGCAAATTATATTGAGAAAAATCACATATTCAATATTGCATACCCGCTCTATGCATGAATCTGACTGTCTCTTGAATAACCTCAACAGCATTTCATATGAATCATGTTATTTTTAGCTTGCACCAGAGAAGGCTATTGTTTAAAGGCTTGCACACAGAGCTTTTGTGAAGCATGTATCTGATGTGCTTAATAAGTTTTAGTTCACATGAATTATGCTTATCTTTTCTTGGTGGTCACTTGTGTTGCTAGGCATCACAACTGTAGTCAGTCGCAAGCAACTGTGGTGGTCGAGTTTGAGTCACGATAGGTACAGTTGCATCTGTCATAAGTCAACCAGGGTCTCAGGGAATCTTCTATACTTATTTAATTAGGCACCTAGCAATCAGAGAATGAATGGCATACTTAGGACCGGGGGTTTTAGGGGCGGTATACATGCTCTGCACTTGAGGAAATGAAGAGACATGGCCATTTTCATCTGTGTCTCTTGAGTCCTGTGACGTCAAGAAGCACTGACAAGAACCCGTTAGTGTCAAGTTGAAGAATCAAAGTTCATCAAATGAAACTCAAGTTTGGTCACAGCCCAGGAAACTGACTGGAAAATGAATTTTGTTGCAAAGGCTGAACTGCTCAAGATGGCTTGCTTCTCAAGGTTGCCCACAACACCTATAACATAATGACCAAGTCCTCTACAAACAATCCTCAGACAACTCGTCATACAGTATAGAATATCCCACACCTATTGAAATCCACACTTGGAGCTATGACTGGAAGATAGCTCAGACATTACATTGCAAATTCTATTATTGTACATGGTCAAAAATGTGTAGTTCAGCATGAAAGAAAAAGAATTAAGCTCATACTCAAGTACTTAAGGACAGAGGAGGGAAAAGCCGTGCTTGGCGCCTTGGCACCCGCAATGACGTCGAGATAATCAAAGAGCGGCGATAGGCCACAGCGTACTGTTCCGCAGACGGTAAATTAGGCGCTTGCCCTTGCTGCTTTGGTGGGGGCGGGGTTAAGACACACGAACGAGCACTGAGCCTCTTCGGTCGCAGGCGGCTGAATCGTCCTCTAGCTTCAACTACCGAGAACAAAGATCACCACTCCCGTCAACTCCCGACTAGGTCTGCTTCTTGCGTCGAAAGCACTTTCATCATTATCTAGCTCAGCATAGTGCCTGGTAGCCTTTTCTTTTTTGGCTCCTGACCCCTTCGTGTCTGCTCAGCACGCCAGCTCACGACTCCCCCGTCGCTGTCCAGAGCTCTCTGTTGCCTCCCTTCATCCGGTAGACCCGACCGTTTGCAAACTGCGCCCTCCTTGGATTCAGGCAAAGAGAACACCAGAAGATGAGATCGCAGCTCAAGAAGCCATCGTCTGCATCAAGCAGAGATGCTGAGCTATCAGCTCAGTTCTCTCAGGCCTCTCTCTTCGGCCTTCCGCCTCTCCAGAACCGCGCCGCCCAGAGCTCTAGCCCTTATGTCCGTGCACACGCCTCCTCGCCTGTAGCATGGCAGCTGCTGGACGATGAGGCAACACAGAGGGCCAAGAAGGAGAACAAGCTGGTCTTTATGAACATCGGCTTCAAGTCCTGCCACTGTCAGTCTTGCCCACACACCGCCTTGTCTTGGCGGCTACATCTCCCTAGGTACGAGACTTGTACTAACACCTCTCTCTCTTTTGTTCTCCAGATTGCCACCTCACCACCACAGAATCCTTCACGCATCCAGAAGTCGCTAGGCTGCTGAACAAGTGTTTCATCCCCGTCGTTGTCGACCGTGATGAGCGACCAGATATCGATAATATCTACATGAACTATATACAGGCTATCAACGGCTCCGGCGGCTGGCCTCTCAATGTTTTCCTGACGCCCGACCTCGAGCCCGTATTTGGTGGAACGTACTGGCCCTCGCCTGGAACGGAGCTGATCGGCATCGACGGTGAGGAGGTGTCCGAGGATGAGAGGCTAGACTTCTTGGTTATACTGCAGAAGATGAGAGATGTGTGGCCCGAGCATGAGGCTCGCTGCCGCCAGGAGGCCAAGGAGATTGTCTCGAAGCTGCGCGAATTTGCTGCCGAGGGAACTCTCGGAACAAGAGGAGTAGGTGCAGCAACGAACGCCGGAACTTCGAGCGCTGCCGTGCCGCCGGATCTGTCTGGAAGCCCGATGGCGGCCGACTCGGACCTGGACCTAGACCAACTCGAGGAGGCTTACACGCATATTGCCGGGACCTTTGACCCGGTCAACGGTGGATTTGGCGTTGCGCCCAAGTTTCCCACGCCAGCGAAGCTGTCGTTCTTGTTGAAGCTGACTCACTTCCCATCCTCGGTAGCGGACGTCGTGGGCGAGAAGGAGGTCACACACGCCACGCACATGGCTTTGCTCACGCTGCGGAAGCTACGCGACGGAGGGCTCCGCGACCACGTCGGAGGCGGGTTCCATCGCTACTCTGTCACGGCCAACTGGTCGATGCCACACTTTGAGAAGATAATTTCAGATAACGCTCTGCTGCTAGGCGTGTATCTCGATGCCTGGCTATCTACCGCGGCCAGGAAGGGCAAAGTAGAGAGAGACGATGAGTTTGCGAACGTGGTCTTCGAGTTGGCTGAATATTTGACCGCCGCTCCTGTCCAGCGACCCGACGGCGGCTTCGTCTGCGGTGAAGCGGCCGACTCATACTACCGGAAGGGTGATGCGAACATGCGTGAGGGCGCATATTACATGTGGACGAGAAGAGAGTTCGACCAGGCGCTCACAGGCTTAGACTCGCAAGTAAGTGCTGTTGCGGCGGCACATTGGAAGGTCCTGGAGCATGGAAACGTGGACCGGGAACAGGATCCCATTGACGAGTTCATCAACCAAAACGTGCTGTACACGGTCAAGGATGCGAAGGAGCTCGGTCAGCAGTTTGGCATTTCTCCTGAAGAAACCCAAAAATTGATCGAAGTGGCAAGAGGGAAGTTAAGGGCCCATCGGGAGAAAGACCGTGTCAGGCCGGAGACGGACGACAAAGTCGTCACCAGCACAAACGCAATGGTCATCTCAGCCCTGGCGAGAACAAGCTCGGCGGTCAAAAGCATCAGCCCCGTCGGTGCTGAGAAGTACCTGAAGGCGGCGACGAATGCAGCAGATTTCATCAGGGGGAAGTTGTGGGACGATTCGACCAAGACCCTGTTCAGGTCCTATTCTACTCAGCGAAGCACAACAAAAGCGTTTGCCGAAGACTACGCTTTTCTCATCGAGGCTTTACTGGACCTGTACGAGACGACTGGCAATGAGAGCTGGATACAGTGGGCTGATGCCCTTCAGAGTAAGTCATCTCGTTCGACCCTTTCCTTCCCTCACGATAGCACTTACTGAGCGGCTGCACAGAGACCCAAATCGACCTCTTCTACGACCCCACGGTCCCCAGCACGTCCCGCCCGGTCACACCGATGGCTCACCACTCGGCGTGCGGCGGCTTCTATTCGACTACGGACGAAGCGTCGCATGTCATCCTGCGCCTCAAGGACGGCATGGACACCGCACAACCCTCCACGAATGCCATCTCTGCATCCAATCTCTTCCGATTAGGCGTCATGCTCGGCGATACGCACTATACAAAGCTTGCCCGTGAGACCATCAACGCCTTCGAGGTAGAAGCCTTGCAGTACCCCTGGCTGTTTATCGGCCTGCTTGGCGGCGTAGTCACAGCCCGGCTTGGGGGCATCGTGTGGGTCACAAAGACCGACAAGGATGAGGAAGAGCTCAAACGGAAGTTCTACGAGCTACCGCGCGCGGGCCTGAGGAGTCTTGTCTTTTCACAGGGGGGACACTGGCTAGGAAGCACACGAAATAACAAGGTGGCTAATCTGGGCCAAGGGACATACGTCTTTGATGGGGAGTACCGGCCTTTCAAAGAGGATTAGTTTTCCTCGGCTCGGCTTCATCTAGGGGTACTGAATGCATCATCTGGGCGTCTAGGGCGGGACTCGAGGGGTCGGGGACTCTTCCTGTGGTGTATTTTGGCCCGTTGTTTTCCAAGTATTGCTTTTCTCGTTAACATCGTGGCAGATGGAAAATTTAGCTCCATGGAGGGGCTCAGGAGCGGCGTTGATGTACAATGAGCTGGTTTAACAAGTGAGGGTCTTCTTCTCCCCTTCTTTCTTCTTGGATGGCCTGGCATTCGCCAAGGGCGGCTCATTACTCATCCGGTGTGCGGGCCTGTTGTTGCTCCTGAGCGAACCGTAGCATGATTTCAGAGCTATTATAGCAAACGCACCGCAATTAATATGACGAGGTCGATATCATCACGTGGCTCTCGCAGATCCAGGCCTCTGCTAGCCTCCCACCGGACCTGCAATTTTGATTCGGGGAGCTCATGTGCCAAAAGCTAGCTCTAACCTAGATGTCGCCGTCACTTGTATCGACATCACGACTGGCCTTCTTGTACGGATCACGATCATCTCTACAACTCTCCTCACTGATTTGCATCACAAGTCCGGTTGCTAGACGGCTCCAACCCTCAACGACTACACACTGCCGGACTCTACTGGCACCACACCGCACCGCATCGTACCGAGCGACACTAATGTTGGTTGTGCGCCGGCCTATACAGGCCAGGCTAGATATCTACATGAGTGTTCGAGTACTTAGTTAGCGTGCAGCTGTGGATGGTCCTACTGCGCCTGGCACTGCCGATGATGCATCCTGTGGGCTCTCACATGGCAATTATTATGCACTTTGAGAGGACGGCCCGCGTCTGACATGAATGTTATCTTCTATCATGCCGCCTCAAGTGTCTGGGTAGTCTATGCACAATACAAGCCGCGCCGGCGAACACCAACAAGTTTGCGATGGTCCATAGAGACAACAAACTTTCATGGAGGCATAGCAAGGAACGGAGGTCAGAGAGGGGGAACAAGTCGAGTCCTCCGAAGACCGTACTTGGAACAATAACCTCGAAATCACTTCTGCTTAGTGGTATGTTATGATAGACCCACGAGCCTAGACCGGGACACTCTGTCCCTAAACCTGTCGAGAGATAGGTTTCCACCACAACTCAATCTGTCATGGCTTGTAGGTCCGGTCACATACGCCAAGCTACGAATGTGAGACCCCGCAAGTAAGTACCTGGTACTGAGGTATCGAAAGGCGAGGAGCTCGTCACATGTCATCACCTCACCTTGAAAAAGCCTTGAATTCCCGATCATCAGCTCCGAAGAAAGGCAATTTGTAGTAGTTGGCTACCAACTGATGAATCATAGTCTACTTACTTAGGCACCACCGAAGTTTTACGCGAGGGCTAGACACTTCAATTAGGCGATTCACATGCCTGGCTCTCAAGAGTCTTGGAATCAGCAGACATGCCGGGGGGAAGAAGGAAAATTATATATAGTCGAGCCAAATCGACCTTTTTTCTTCCTGTTCTTCTTGTTTCTTTATAGACTCAATATATTTTTGGTTTTTATCTTTGCGACTTAAGCAAAAGCCACCCACCCACCAAGCTTCGACTTTTCAGATTTTCAATCATCAAGGAACATCGCCCGAGGTGCCTCGTGCCCACCTCTATCAGTCCCACACGACTTCCCAATTTTTTATATTTAGTTTAAACATTTCCATTTCGTCGTAGCGATCAATATGTTCGTCTACAGAATCCTCGCCCTGCTCTTCCTCCTCTTCGCGATCGCCTCGGCAGGTCACAAAAGCGATTTCATTGTCGACCGGATCAGCATAATCGGCCGGGAGACCCTGCGTCTCAACAAGACGCTTTACAAGTGGGATGGGTCTCCCTTTGGCGCGCTGGCCATCCAAAAACAGCACAACAAGCTGGTCGACACCATCAAGGTCTCCACCAGCGACATCATCCACAGTAAGGACTCACACTTGCTATACATCTCGGGGGCCATCAGGGTCAAGACGGCGACCAAGGCCTTGATCGCGACGACATCCGACACCCTCGACACCCTGATCGCCATGGACTACAGGTTCAAGGACATCCTGATGCTGAAGAAGGTCCGCGAGAACCTGAACCAGATTCGGGAGGCTTCAAGACAGATGAACGACGCTGTCCTGCCGAAACTCCCAATCATCGCAAGGCCCATCGCTCGTCATGTCATCTGGACTCTGGACCAGCTTTTCGTGCATTCCATCGAGGTGTACGACTCGAGGCACGGAGACGGAAGCGAAGAAATTAGTCCGCCCAGATGACTTGAGTTTGTTGGATACTCTGCTCAAGGATGATGACTTGTCGGGTGGCATTCATGGTATTGGTGTTGAAGGCAAGGCGGCGGCGTCCTGGATAATCATTCGAGATACCCCAGTTGATCAAAAAGTGTGATAATCAGTGTTTTCCCCACAGACTGACTATATCTCAATTAATTTTTAATTCATGATTGATTCCATATAAAACAAAAAACACAAATCTACACCCAGGAGGGTAGGCTGGGCAGAAAAACCGAGATGGCTCATTCTGATGCTAGATGAATCAGCAATGATCACACAGAGCCTTGCATGCCTTGTAGCTACTAAGTACAGTACAGTAAGTGGAAGCTGAGTGACCCCTGCTGTGGCTCACTGCAAAGCATTATCGCCCCGCCATTTTCTCTGCTTATCAAGCAAAAGTTTTAATAATTCAGCGCCCCTCGACTGTCGCAACTGATGGTCTTCCAGATTCTACCACATAAATTGCGACTTAATTTCACTCAGCTCTGATTTTTTGTAGGGACCTTATTCCCTATTCTCTCACTACAAGCACGTCCAGAGGACCTCGATTGCTCTCGAGAAAAAAATAAGAGAAAAAATAAAACCCCGCCATAATGTCCTCGAACAACCCCCACCACGACCCCGCCACGGGCGACGAAGAGCAGGACATGGTCGACATGGACGAGGTAGCCGAGGAGATTGCAGCCGAGAATGAAGACGGTGACATCGACATGTCCGATCCTGAAGACGATGAGCACGAAGAAGTCCAACTCGTGAACGATTCCGTCGCGTACTTCGACACCCACAAGGACTCAATCTTTGCCATCGCGCAACACCCCACGAACCCGAACATCATAGCCACCGGCGGCAGCGAGGGAGACGCAGACGATGCGCCGGGCAAGGGATACGTGCTTTTGATACCACAAGAGCTGGGCCAGAGAGACGACGGCCCGGTGCTCCCCCCCAGCTACGCGGCGGACCCCAGCGCTGCCGCGAGGGATCTGGCCAGCCAGAGGGAGAATGTCCAGATACAGCCAGCATTTTCCATCGACGGACACACGGACTCGATCAATGCGCTGGCATTCACGCTGCCCAATGGAGACTTCCTCGTGTCGGGTGGTCTGGACGGTCGGCTGCGGGCGTACAAGGTCGACGCGTCGAAGCCGAGCTTCACGTTCCTGGGCGAGAGCCAGGAGGTGCCCGAGATCAACTGGCTGGCGCCCTGCCCAAACACAGACTACCCCAACGCCGTCGCACTCGGTGCCTCAGACGGCTCAGTGTGGGTGTACACGATCGACCCCTCGGATGCCGCGACACCTCTACAGATCGTCCAGACCTACTTCCTCCACACCACATCCTGCACGGCCGGCGCTTGGACTTCTGATGGATCCCTGTTGGCAACCGTCGATGAGGACAGCAGCCTGTACGTATGGGACGTCTGGGGGCTGGCGGCCGCGAAGGGCTTGGTGGGCGACAATGGCCAAACGGTGGTGTCTCTCACGGGCCAGGACCAGCGGTTCGAAGTAGAGGGCGGCCTGTACTCTGTCGCAATCGAGCCCAGGGGCGGCTACCTTGCTGTTGGCGGTGCCGGCGGTGCCATCAGGATCGTCGGTCTGCCCAGGATCACAGAACAAACGGCGGGCGCTGCACCACAGGCTGGGTCGAAGGCGGGCAAGGCAAAGGGCAAGGCGGCTGGAGGCAAGGCTGCCGGTGGCGAGGCCCAGGCGGGTCAGATCCTGGCATCATTGGAGGTGCAGTCGGACAGCATCGAGTCGCTCTCCTTCGCCCCGGCATCAGCATCGATACCTCTGCTGGCCGCTGGTTCCGTCGACGGCAGCATATCGGTCTTTGACCCTAGCCGGCAGTTCAACCTGAGGCGGAACATCCAAGGCGCTCACGAGGAGTTCAGCGTCGTCAAGCTGGAGTGGGTGAAGCAGCCACAGGGAACCGGGTCGGCGGCAGCAGCACAGCAACAGTGGCTGCTCACGAGCTGTGGTATGGACGGCGTGGTGAGGAGATGGAACCTCCAGGGGGCAACACCTTCGCAGCATGCGCCGAATGCCGCTGTGGCGGGGCTGGAGAAGGAGTGGAGAGGTCATAGGGGAGATGGTGAAGGAGGTGGTGTTCTAGGATTCGTGCAGGGCAACGACGGCAAGAGAATCGTGACGGCTGGTGATGATGGACTGGCTTTGGTGTTCCAGGTGTAGGAGGTGATCATGACTGCACTGAGTCTAGCCCTGACATGAACACAAATTTGGGCGTGAGATTTCTTCCTTCTTCTTGAGGTGCCCTTGACAGTATATTTGCTCTGGCGGCTAGTGATACGGCCTTCCACTGATGATTAAGTATTCATGAGCGTGCCATTTCCAGCATGAGCCCTGCCTGAAGATGTGACTAACAGTTGCAGATTTCAATTCAAAAGCATGGCCTCTGGCCAGCTTCCACAGACCGACCAACAGATATAAATTGGCAAAATAGAGGTCGTGCTTCCCAATATTCTGCCTTGACCATTCCGCAACACCCAAAACAAACATATCACGTCAACAAGTCATCAGCGTCGCATTCTTATCGACAAAGATGTCGTCAAACTCACAACGCCGTAATGCCTCCGAGCTCAAGCGTCTAGACTTCTCGCCCGAGGACGACAAATACATCACCATGGCCTGTCTCGAGGGAAAGAACGCTGCCGACCAGAAGCACCTCAGCAGCCTGAGAAGCATCCAGAGGTCCGCGCAGAACTTTGTCCGCGACGGCGCAAACGCCACCGCTGACCTGCTGTGCCACATCGAGGTGCTCAGGCGTATGCTCGCTCCGAGGACGCGCCTGTACGAGGAGGCTTCTGTGGAGCTGGCCGACGCCATAGCCGAGTCTGGCCAACACGGGGAGCTGTCTTCAGGCCGGAATCTCTCTGCGCTGCTGCGCTCCTACGATCATCTGGTGCAAAGGACGGTCGGGCGTGCGGAGGAGCTGTGTAAGGACTTAGAAACGAGGGTGCAGGCCCTCCATAGCTTTTATCATCCGCAGGGACGGCATGCTGAGCTGCTGGGGAACATCAAGGACGCGGTGGTTGATGTCGAAGTAATCTTGAGGGACAATGAACGCTCTTTGGGCTCTCATGCTAAGTAAACCGATAACGGCAGCTTGCGTTCTGCTTCGGGTGTCTTTGCGCCTTGAAAGGCTAGCAGGCTTGCTGAGAAATTAACTTGTCCTTCTTCTTGTCCTAAAATTTTTTTTTGGATTTATTATGGAATGAGCCTGCACCGCGGGCAGCTGCACGCAACTACAGTTGAGCCTATAGATGATAGATGGTTCTGCGAGTGGAGAAGAATAGTTGAAATGGATACATGAACAACTTTCACCATCTGCCATTATATTTATCTTTATGAATCTGTGACAGAACTCCTGGGTGATACATGACAAGTTTGAATTTGCGGCAGAGAGTTGATTTTGATCATCACTCAAATAATATCCTGGGGACCTTGAAACGAAGGACTCTGCCGTAGGTAGTTTAGAGTGGGTAGATCCTATGGAAGTGAAGGGCGAGGTAATGTTGACTTCCACATCAGGTCTGCTGTTGAAGCCCAGGCCCGCGCTGTGCAAATCTAACAGGAAGAACTGGTTATGATGAGCAAACGCGCAATACTCGTTTGGCTAATAACATAGTAAACATTCTTACAGGCTCAGAAGTGCAATTGTTTGCTTGTCTGGCAAATTGAGGATCCTGTAGATTGATCCAAACCTGATAGGCGGTGAAGGCAGCAAGCACACTGCATTGGGCTCAGCATAAGTCCTTGGAGAGCTATTCTATAAATCAGCACTGAAAGGATTCTGAGGTGTACGCATAGGCAATAGGGAAACAGTAATTGATTGCGCTGACCTTAGAATGACCATGCCTATGGGTACGTTGTTCCAAGGCTTTGCTTCTCCGTATACATGTCCGAAGATGGCCTTCGTAGATTCTTTTCTGCGAATCTCGTGCGTTCTCCAAAGCTCTGAAAAAGAAAACGGCTACAATAACGAAGGGCACATCTATTGTGAATCGGGACTATGGTTGTCTTTAGGTACAATAAGAATCCTGAATGACAATACCTAATGGGGCAAGTTGAGGCAATTTGATCAAAACTTGGGATAGAAGCCCCCAGGATCAGCTCAGGTTATTGTTCTGAATATTTCGTTTCTTATTGTTACTATTATCCAGCTGCAGTCCCAGACCTCCCCTTTAGCACCTGATGCTGCATACTCAAGTATATAATCCAGCCTTCCAGCCTCAGCAATTTATCTTTCTCAGTACTATTCCAATCCTCCAAACCTGTTCCAACAACAACCCTCCACCAACCAACCAACCAATCAATACGACACCCCGAACGGAGAAGCAAAGATGCCGTACACACAGTCTCGCACCAACGCCATCTACATGCTCGAGGAGGAGGTGAAAGACATGAGCACCAAGATGCTCAAGCTGTCTCGAGGCATCACCAAGGCCGCACACCGGCGCAAGGCTCACCGAAGAAACCACGCCAGCCTGGCCACCAAAATGGACCAGAGAAGCGGCACGGTCAGGGCTGAGTCCCTAGACGAGATGTACAGTAAGTAACTTGCACTGCCTATGGAGATGAAACCTGATTGACTGACTTATCATTGTCCCATCGCTTAGACAAGGCTGATGCCAAAATGCGCATGGCCATCGTCGCCGCCCTGCGCGAGCTGCAAATCAAGATGGCCCGCAAGCAGGCGGAAATCCACCGCCTGCGGCCCTGCCAGAAGGTCCTGTGCAGTCACTGCCGCGGTGCCAAGGAGGGCCGCGTGCGCCAGGACCAGTTCGGGCGGGTGCTAGGCCGAGTTGTGAACAAGATGAAGAAGGTCCGCATTTAAGGAGCCTTCTGGGGGGGGGGGGGGGGGGGGGGGGGGGAAAAAATGGGCGGGGAAGGGGGGAAAAAGCCCCAAGGAAAGGGGCCGGGTGGG